>PVHX01009849.1:0-73684 GCA_004024805.1 Geosciurus inauris
GTGTCCAGAGCATATATTAGTATCAGGTGCTACTGGATCTGCTGATTCTTAAAAGGCTTACAATGTAAGCTGGGCGCGGTGGCTCAAGCCTGTAATCCCAGCACTTAGGGAGGCTGAGACAGGAGAATCGCGAGTTCAAAGCCAGCCTCAGCAATGGCAAGGTGCTAAGCAACTCAGTGAGACCCTGTCTCTACATAAAACACAAAATAGGGGTGGGGATGTGGCTCAGTGGTCGAGTACCCCTGAGTTCAATCCCCAGTACCAAAAAAAAAAAGGCTTACAATGTAGTCATATTAATGGGATGCATGTGACAGTACATCTAAGATGCACATCTAAGACTGGTGGTGTCGTGAGTCTCAAACACAAAGCCATAGAGCTTCAGAAGAGGCTCAAAGTGATTGTGTCATTGGACATGGGTAGAATTATATTAGGTAGAGAGGTTAGGAAGCACAAAATGCCTAAGGAAGCAAGGATGGGAAACATCCAGAACATACCCATCAAACAGCAGCTGACTTTGATTTGACCATAGGGTATTGGTAGGGGAGCAGGTATTAAACCAAAGTGAAGCAGTTGAAGATTGCAGAATGAAGGCCTTGAATGTCAGCACAAATGCTTTGATTATCTCGAAAGGAAATAGAGAGTGAAAAAAATTTTTTTTTAACTTTTGGACTTGCAAATGGTCCTATATGTTTTAGGAAGATTGTTTTGAAATGATTCCAAATTGAAAACTTTAATAACTTGGACAAACAACAACAACAACAAAAACAGAAAGGCATTATAGATGGAACTTAGGTAGGAAGTAGGAAACACATGGCTGAGTTAGAAACTATGTGGCATAAGCCTTGGGAGAAAGGTGATGTTCTCTATAGAAACTGTGAAATGAAGAAAGTAACTGTTATTTCCTGTGAAAGATGTAGAACTGTGTAGCGTAGTTTCCCCTTGTCTGTGGGTGATACCTTACAAGACCTCCAGTGGATGCCTAAAATCACAGAGAGGACCAAGCCCTACATATCCTGTTTTTCCCTATGCATGCATACCAATTGTAAAGTTTGATTTACAAATTAGGCACAGAAAGAGAGGAACATCACTAATAATAAAGTAGAAGATGATTTGCACCCTGGGTGGTTGAGAGTGGGACTGTACAAGATTTCATAACGCTACTCAGACAGCACACGGTTTTAAAAATATGATTTATTTCTGGAAATTTCCATTTAATATTTCCAGACAATGAATGAATGTAGGTAACTAAAACTCCCCAAAACAAAACTGGAGATAATGGGGAACTACTGTATCTATTTTTGTACCAGCAGAGTTTGACTCGACAATGAGAAAAGTAAAAGAAACAATTGGATTGAAGACTAAGGAAGAATCAATCCTGGAAACTGATTTTGAAGCTTTCTCTCAGGCAAAAGTTGGAGCCATGTAATTGGTCAGATTAGTGATGAAGTGATTTAAAAAAAAAAAAAAAAAGTCATCCACAGTGACCTCTTCCATATATTCCATAGAGATCAAGAACAATGAAGACAAAGAAAGGCTGATGTAGGATCAGGATAGTAGGGTAAACCTTAGAAAGTGGCAGTAAAATTGTCATGGTAGGAACCTCTCTCAGGACCTTGTATTGGGTGCCATTTTGTTTCAGTAGTGGTACCACACATGGTAAAGGCCTTTCCTGAAGGTCACAGTGTTCATTGTGATTTGGTTCTCATCTCAGATTAACACCGACCATATTACTAACTGAATAACAGCAGTCACTGGTGGCTCTTGACTCCATTGCTGAGGATATAAGGCATATGAAATACAGCATAATTTGTGGTGACAAATCAACAAACTGAAGGAGAATCAACAAACAGAAAACTCTCTACACCAAGGCCACAAATAAAGTAAAATGAAACATAATTTCAAGATAATTATGGAAAAAGTTCTACTTGGGCTGTCTTTATTATGAAAATTAACAACTCAGAGGAGAAAAGGTTTATGTTGGGAAGATGGTGAAGTAGAGGAAGTCACATTCCTGGCTGCTCCATGGTGTGAAACCAAGAAAGCAGACAAGGTGGGTAAACAAAAAAAGTGTGGGAGGGACTTTATTGGAACTTAAAAGTGGACGTTCAAAGCAGATTAGGAACACAGGAGGTTAGATATAATAAAATAAGGGGAAAAAATCCCCAGGGGCATAACTTAGCCAGTGCCACAGCTGGACTGGGCGTACCAGCCAGAGAGGTCCCTCTGTGAACATAGTGGAAGGATAAGGGAATTAAAGGAACCCACATTTTGGGAATCCTGAGGCGTATCTGGGTATGGAGCATTTAGAGACCAAGGACATTGCCCAACAAACCTGAAAGACACAATGCACAATATCCAATATCCTCGTGTGGGGAAAGAAACTGCCTTAGGAAGGAACCATGTTGCAGACATGTTGCAAGGGCCAGCAGCTGAGGAAACCAAGTCTTGACAAACCCGAGTTTTGCCCAAAATACAGGCCCAGTAAATGCACACTGCTCGACATAGAGTGGGCTAAAGTGACCAGGAGAAAAATCAAACATGGAGAGAGGTTTACACAGGGGACAAATGGTCACAGAAACCCACCCGGCTCTACCCCTCCTCCTCCAATCTGACTGCTTGCAGGACTGGCTGGGAAAGACTCATCTGTCTGGGAACTTGGAAGAGCAGGGGTAAGAGAGATTGGAGACTGAACCTGAGACCAAGAAATGTGGGGTCTGCAGGTGATGTAGGGGACTATGAATTGGCTCCCCCAGTGGAACCCAGGGGAGATCCTTGGAATGGAGTCTTCCAGTGTGGACCAGCAATTACTGGGCACTGGAGGTGTGCTGATTTAAAATCTCCAGACCAACTGGCATTCAGCAAAGAGCCTGAAGCTCTCCTAAGCCTAAACCCTACCTCCAGGAATTCCTCCTACTGGATTACGTCTCTCACTCCAGTAATCCAAAGGGTGGAGCATCACACTCCAGACGACCCCACCTAAAACTGCTAAAATGAGAAGCTGAGAATATTTTGAACTCCAACAGAAATAATTCTTTAACTTCTCATCAATATTTTTTTCTTTTTTTTAAATTTTTTCTGTTTAATTGTGACCTTGATGGTACTTGACACTTATACAGTTTCATTTTTTTCTCATTTCTAGCACTTTTGAAGCCAGTTATTTTACATGGATTAGTTTTTTCTGAACTAGGATGTTTGAATAGTATATTTCAGTTTTGTATTCTTTTATTTTTAATTTTTTAAAAAATTCTTACTTCATATTTTTTTCTCCTATGTGTTTCCCTTGATTCTCCCTTTTCTTCCACTATTGTTCTTTCACTCTTCCTTTAATCTTTTATTTCTGCCTTGTCTCCTCCTCTCTCATAATCATCACATCCTTCTGTTCTCTCCTTGTTCACCATTTGAAACTGTAAACTCTTTTGCAAACTTGCTGTTTTTATTATAGGCAACAACTGATCATATCATTTCTGTTTTTTGTGACAACATTGTACATATCATAGTAGAAACATTTGGTTTAATGCTGTATATTCCTTGCATTGTTGGTTATTATTTGTCTCCCCCTAAATAGTGAGGTACTGGAAACCTTCAGGAACACTATAAGTCCTCAGGGTAGAAACTCTACTGCCTCAGATCCATATTGGTAGATGGGTATACACACAAACAACATGAAAAAAAAACACCAAAAAACAAATTACCCCAAGCAAACCAAGATACTCCAATAATAGAATCCATCGACACCACCATGGAAGAAATGTCAGAGAAGTAGTTTAGAATGCACATAGTTAAACTCATCTGTGAAATAAAGAGCAGTAGAGGAGCAAAATCAAAGAAAAAATACAGGAAGTGAAAAATCACTTCAATAAAGAGGCAGAGGTTCCAAAGAAAAAAACAAGCAGAAATCCTCAGAATGAAGGGAACAATAAACCAAATAAAAAACTCAATAGAAAGCATCACCAACAGACTAGATCACTTGGAAGATAGAACCTCAGGCAATAAAGACAAAATATATAATCTTGAAAACAGAGTTAATCACGAAGAGAACATATTAAGAAACCATGAACAGAACTTCCAAGAATTATGGCATAACATGAAAAGACCAAATTTAAGGTTTATCTGAATAGATGAAGACATGGAGATATAAATCAAAGGAATACATAATCTTTTCAATGAAATAATATCAGAAAATTTCCCCAAATAATAATGAAATAGAAAATCAAATACAAGAGGCTTATAGGAACCCAAATGTACAAAATTACAACAGACTCACATCAAGGCACATTATAATGAAAATATCTAGTATACCCTGCATGCCATCAGATCAGAATGGAATGAAATTAGAAATAAACAATAGAATAAAATGTAGAAGCTATTCTAACACCTGGAGACTAAATAATACACTATTGAATGATGAATGGATAGCAGAAGAAATCAGGGATGAGATAAAAAAAATTCTTAGAAGTAAATGAGAATAGTGATACAACATATCAAAATCTATGGGATACTATGAATGCAGTGCTAAGAGGAAAGTTCATTGCATTGAGCTCATTCATTAAAAGAATAGAAAGTCAATGACCTAACATTACACCACAAAGTCCTAGAAAAAGAAGAAAAAATCAACACCAAAAGCAGAGGAAAACAAGAAATAATTAAAATCAGAGCTGAAATCAATCAATGAAATTGAAACAAAAGGAAAAATTCAAAAAATTGACAAAACAAAAAGTTGATACTTTGAAAAAAAAATAAAATTGATAAACCCTTTGCCACCTTAATGGAGAGAAAACTCAAATTACTAAAATTTGCGATGAAAAAGGAAATATCACAACAAATATTACTGCAATACAGAAGATAAGCAGAAAATTTATATGCCTATAAAATAGAAAATCTCAAAGAAATTGACAAATTACTATAGACATATGACCTATCCAAACTTAATCAGGGGGACATACACAATTTAAACAGATCAATATCAAGCAATGAAATAGAAGATACCATCAAAAACATACCAACTAACTAAAGCCCAAGATCAGATGGATTCTCAGCCAGCTTCTACAAGACCTTCAAAGAAGAATTAATACCAATACTTTCAAATTATTCCATCAAATAGAAAAGTAGAGAATCATTCTATGAAGCTATTATCACCCTGATACTAAAACAAGGCAGAGACACATCAAGGAAAGAAAACTTCAGACCGATATCCCTGATGAACATAGATGCAAAAATATTTAATAAAATTCTGGCAAATCATATACAAAAACATATTTAAAAGATAGTGCACCACAATCAAGTGGATTCATTCCAGAAATTCAAGGTTGTTTCACCATATGGAAAACAATAAATGTAATTCATCACATCAATAGTCTTAAAGACAAGAATCATATGACCTCTGAATAGATGCAGAAAAAGCATTTGACAAAATACAGCATCCCTTCATGTTCAAAACACTAGAAAAACTAGGGATAGTAAGAACATAACTCAACATTGTGAAAGCTATATATGCCAAACCCAAGGCCAATATCATCATTATAAATGGAGAAAAATTGAAAGCATTCCCTCTAAGAACTGTAACAAGACAAGGATGCCCTATTTCACCACTATTATTCAACACTGTCCTTGAAAGTCTAGTCAGAGCAACTAGACAGAAGGGAGACAAATAGGAGAAGAACTCAAATTATCACTATTTGCCAATGACATGATTCTATATTAAGAAGATCTAAAAAATTCCACCAGAATTCATAAATGAATTCAGCAAAGTAGCAGGAAATAAAATCAACACCCATAAATCAAATATGTTCCTATACATCAGCAATGAATCCACTGAAGAGAAATTAGGAAAACTATCCCATTCACAATAGCCTCAAAAAAAATAAAATAAATCAATCTAACAAAAGAGAGGAAAGACCAATCCAACAAAAGAAGGTAAAGACCTCTACAATAAAAACTATAGAACACTAAAGAAAGAAATTGAAGAAGACCTTAGAAGACAGAAATATCTTCCATGCTCTTGGATAAGCAGAATTAACATTGTCAAAATGTCCATACTACCAAAAATGTTATACAGATTTAATGCAATTCCTAATAAATACCAATGACATTTTTCATAGAACTAAAATAAAACAATCATTAAATTCATTTGGAAAAATAAGAGACCCAGAATAGTCAAAGCAATCCTTAGCAAGAAAAGTGAAACAGGAAGCATCACAATACCAGACCTTAAATTATAATACAGAGCCATAGTAACAAAAATGGCATGGTATTAGCACCAAAACAGACTTGTAGACCAATGGTACATAATAAAAGATACAGAGACAAACCCACATAAGTACAGTTATTTCATACTAGACAAAGGTGCCAAGAACATACATTGGAGAAAAGATAGTTTATTCAACAAATGGCACTGGGAGAATTGGAAATCCATATGTAGCAAAATGAAATTTTATCTTTCACCTTGCATAAAAATCAATTCAAAGTGGATCAAGGAGTTAGGCACTAGAATAGAAACCCTGCACCTACTAAAAGAAAAGGTAGGCCCAAATCCCCATCATTTCAACTTAGGAATTGACTTCTTAACAAGACTCCTGAAGTGCAAGAAGTAAAATCAAGAATCAATAAATGGGATGGATTTGAACTAAAAAGCTTCTTCTCAGCAAAGGAAACAATCAAGAACATGAAGAGAGAGCCTGCAGAATAGGAGAAAATCTTTACCATATGTACCTCAAGGCATTAATCTCCAGTATATATATTAAAGAACTCAAAAACCTCACCACCAAAAAAACAAATAACCCAATCAATAAATCAGCTAAGGCGCTAAACAGGCACTTCTCAGAAGAAGAAATACAATTGATCAACATATACATGAAAAAATGTTCAACATTTCTAGCCATTAGAGAAATATAAATCAAAATTACACTAAGATTTCATCTTACTACAGTCAGAATGGCAATTATCAAGAATGCAAGCAGTAATAAATGTTGGCGAGGATGTAGGGAAAAGATACACCTATACATTGCTGATGGAACTGCAAATTGGTTCAACTACTATGAAAAGCAATATAGAGATTCCTCAGAAAACTTGGAATGGAACTATTATTTGACTCAGCTATCCCACTCCATGGTTTATACCCAAAGGACTTAAATTTAGCATGCTATAGGGACACAGCCACATCGATATTCATAACAGCTTAATTAATAATAGTTAAACTATGGAACCAACGTAGGTGCCCTTCAAAAGATAAATGGATAGAGAAACTGTGGTATATATATATACATATATATATATGTATATATATATGCGCAACGGAATATTACTCAGCCTTAAAGATGAATGAAATTATGGCATTTGCCAGTAAATGGATGGAACTGGGTAATATTATACTAAGCAAAATAACCAATCCCAAAGAACCAAAAGCAGAATGTTTTCTCTGATATGCAGAGGCTAATACACAATGTGTAGGGGAATAGATGTACTTTGGACTAGACAGAAGGGAGTGAAGGGAGGGAGGGTGTATGGAGGTAGGAATGATAGCAGAATGAATCAGACATTATTACCCTGTATGCGTATATTATTATATGACCGGTATAATTCTACATCATGTACAACCAGAATAAGAAGTTATACTCCATTTATGTATGATGTTTTGAAATGCATTCTACCGTCATGTATAACTAATTAGAACAAATTAAAACATTTAAAAAATAAAATAGACACAAAAGCATTTAAAGAAGAAAGAAAGAAAAGCTTATGATGGGCTCACAGTTTCAATGGATTCAGTCCATGCTCAGCCAATTCCAATGCTCTGGGCCTTAGACAAGTTAGAATATCAAGGAGGAGGGATGTGGTGGAGGATAGCTCCTCTGCTCATGGCCTCAGGGGAGCAGGCATAGAGTGAGGAACTAGGGACAAAATATAATCCCCCGAATTTCACCCCCAGTGACCTACTTCCTCCAGTCATACCCACCTACTTACAATCACCACCCAGTCATTCATTCAAATTATTAATCCACAAAATGGATTAATCCACTGATGAGGTTACAGCTCTCATCATTGCCTAAAAGTTGCATCTCTGAACCTTGCTGCATTGGGGATTATACTTCAAAACATGAGCTTTTCAAGTGACATTCTACATCCAAACCATAATTCAGATAAAAACATACTAATCATAACTACGTGTGTTTAGTAATTCCATTTAAAATAAATTCAAATTAACTTGTCCATATATATAAGGATCAAATCCACTTTCCAGCCAAGAATTCTTAAGGGAAGTTTCTTAGTTTTGATACCTCCTCATTTTAAACTGGTAAATGGATTTTCAAAGATTTCAAACATTTACCCAGCATTTGAATTATATGCCTACTATAAACTACAGTTTTCTTTAAAAGAAAGTCATTTATGAACCAATTAAATCAGATTCATGTTTTTAATAGAGAAAATTGCTTTTAAAAATTCCAACAACACATATTCCTTCCAGTTTTCTAAATGTCTTACTGGATGTGAAAATGAGTGGAGAAATATAGTGAGAATGTATATGCCATCAAATTATAGCATTACCAAATGTTTTTAATAAAGCTGACATTCGATTCCTGAATGTTTCTGAATCATTGATCTATTTTTCTGAGTAAAGATAAATGATTTCTTGGAAATATAATATCTTGAAAAATCAGCTTTTGTTTGCATTTCCCAAAAGATATAAGAACTAGATACTTTTTGCAGAGCATGATCTGAAAAAAACCATGCTTGGTTAATTATTGGAACAGCAAATATTGATATAATGCTTCATATAAACTCTTTAATTTGATTCTTTTATTAGTCCTATGTGTCTTTTCCTTTTGCTAATTTCTGAAGATAAGAAAAACTAAGAATCAGAAACTCACCCATGTTTCCAAATCTGCAAAATGTAAGAGTGGGGATTTGCATTCAGGTCATTCTATTAACTATAACATTCTTTACTTAAAATAACATATTGATACAGGTTTTTTTGATAAATCTTGATTTTGTATGATAGGGCAAATACAAATTCATATTCTGTTCTTCACTTTGTCAAATGGGTAAACATGCACTTAAAGCCTTATGGCTTGATAATGAAAAATATAGTATCTTTCTAAAATCAAATTTGCATGCATAGAACCATGGTCTTGAACCATGAATAAACATGTTTTGGGTAACATTATTTTGTATACTGTAGTTAGAATGGAGAATTCTAACATCTGTAACTTCCTTATTACATGAGTCAGTAGTTAGGCTTTTCTTATGAACAGATCACTAGGTCATGATGTGGAGGATGCTGTAAGTGACTCACGTATAAAGAAATAAAATATGTCAACCTAAGTAAAAATTAAGGAGAGATTCTTTAAAAACCAAATAAGCTTATTTGTAAATAGAATAGCATTGTGCTGGGGACATGGACACCACAGATATCTACAAGCATCTTCAAGGAGGTTGATGCATGGAGACGATTTTAAAGGCAAACATGAGGTGGATTACACAAGACATTTTTGATATTCTGGGCCACAAGGATTCATAATAAGAGTAGCACCCCAACAAAGAGTTGTTGGGTATATACCATTACAGAAATATTCTTTTGTGTAAGGATGCAATGGTCTTTGTGCAAGGTTGTGGTTCTGATAGAGCCTTTATGAGTAGTTCTTGTTATTAGGTATACATGCATAAGATTCTTTCCTTCATAACTTCCAGGCTTTATATTTTTGTGCTGGTTAAGGTTGACTCAAGTAGCTCCATTTTTATTTTTTTTATTATTATTATTATTTTTGGTACCAGGGATTGAACTCAGAAGTACTTAACCACTGAACCACATCCTCATCCTCCTTAACTTTTTTTTTCTAATTTTGATACAGGGTCTTATTAAGTTGTTTAGGGCCTTGTTAAGTTGCTGAGGCTGGCCTTGAACTTGCAATCCTCCTGCCATAGCCTCCCAAAATGCTCGGATTACAGGTGTGTACCACTTTGCCCAGTAAGTGACTGCATTTTGATTCTGATAATTTTCACCAAAAATATAGGTGCAGAAACAGAACATTCAATATGGAAATGTAAAGGAAAAAGAAAATTCAGGAGAAACTCTGGAATAGCTTGGCCTACACTCCCCAAAATAAACAAAAAGAAGCATCCCTGCTATAAAAACTAGAGCCCTAGCTGGGCGCGGTGGCTCAAGCCTGTAATCCCAGCACTTAGAGAGGCTGAGACAGGAGAATTGCGAGTTCAAAGCCAGCCTCAGCAATGGCGAGGTGCTAAGCAACTCAGTGAGACCCTGTCTCTACATAAAACACAAAATAGGGCGGGGATGTGGCTCAGTGGTCGAGTACCCCTGAGTTCAATCCCCCATACCAAAAAAAAAAAAAAACTAGAGCCCAGTCTGAAGCTGCCTCTCTTCCTCCACTCTGCTTGCCTAGCTCTGCTATTGCCAACATTTTTGAAATTATTCAGAATATCTTGTGTAAAATAGTGTTCATAAAGCATTTTAAATGGAAGGGACCTAGGCTTTGTCACACAGGAAACTAATCTCTCGGGAAAGCACAGTTCATACAATCCCAGACCATCACCCTTGGGAAGGAACAAAGGATACAAACCCACTATTTTTTAAAGTCATATCTTTAGGCTGCCTCAGCTAGGTTCCATTAGAGCAATATTCAGTGTCTTCTTTGAGACAGGTGGCTATTTGCTCATGACCATGAGAAATCATAGTTCAAAGTGATTTCTACTAAGAAGTCTTTATTTGTGCATTTATTTTGGTCTCATTTTTTCCATTCAGCCAGGAAAAAAATATTTATAGTTCAAAATGTCAAATAAAGATAGGCAGAACTGGCTGATGGCTTTTGTGAATGAATGAATATATAAAGTGGCCTCTTTTAAACCCTGTGGTTATACTTCCTAACAGTGCAGATCTAAAAAGCCCATATCTCACTCTCCAACTAGTTTCAGGGGCTTTGTAGCATTGTTTTGAGACACAGAAAATATTGTCTGTCACTTCAGAAATGAGTAGAATAAAAATGAAAACTTACCCATTGTTTAGTGCCCATAACATTTACAACACCAACGTTTACACATCCACAGTGCATACACATCCATCAAGGCACCGTCTATCAATGACAGGGCCATCCAACAGAAAAGTCCAGACAATTGCAGGGAGCTACCTGGGGTCTTCTGCCCTGGTCCCAGTGCTGGGGAACAGCCAGCTCCTTAAATGACTACCCCTAAGTAACCTGGAATTTAAATTCCACTTCATTAGGAAACAGGAAATGTTTTTCATTGATTTAAATGAGCATTCCAAGTCCCAAACCAAATGAAGTTTGATCAATTTTTGTAAATGAGGGCAAAATGATTATATCTGAGTGTAGTACCAGACTATATACACTAGGAAGAATTGGGAATGGAGGTGATGCATCAAAAAACACTTTGGGCTTTTAAATGGGGGCAAAAGTCTACGAAAATGGTAATGGAAGTGAGTCTATACCTTAGAAAGTCATGCAGAGAGGTGGGGTGGGGAAGGTAGAAATGGTGAGAAAAGGAAATTAAGATCCATTTTGCTCCCAACATCAGAAATCAGCAAAGGCTTCATGCAGTGTGTTAGGTTGGAATAGCTACTGCTGAGATCAATTAGAAATTGCACAGCTCTGAGGACCAGAGCCCATAGTTCGAGGCTGGCCTTGAACTTGCAATCCTCCTGCCTTAGCCTCCCAAAATGGATTACAGGTGTGTACCACTTTTCCCAGTAAGTGACTGCTGGACCAGAGCCCATATACCACAGGCAGATAACAAGAATGTTAATATAAACAAGCTGAATGGAAAGCTGGGTCCTGTCTTCAGGCATTCCAATAGATGTCACAAAGAATCACAAACTAAAATGTAGTGGCTGGGGAAAGGAGAAACAAAGGAAACACTATATACATACTTGGCTGAGTTAATAATGGACATTCTATTGATCATTCTTTTCTGTAAATTTCCACATTTTTAGTGTTTGATTGATACTTGTGCATGAGGCACACTCACTTCCTGGTGAGTTCAATGTCACTAAATTGACTTTTGGTTCCAGGCAGGAAAGACAGCACCTAGGTAAAAGGTGCTCTGTAGTATATTTCACAATTATTGAATGTATCTTTAAGAATTACTAATTAATTAATTAATTAATTAAACAGAAGTCACTTATTTTGCAGCCGGTTGCCAATTTGTGCCAATTCTGCTTCCAAGATAAATTTATTTTTCCATTTCTATGCTTATTTACGCAAGTCAGGCTTTCACTCCTTCCCTCTTGAATTATTCCTTCTAATTGATCAAGTTAGCCTGAAGTTGAGCCTATGCCTCAAAATGAAGATTTCTGAAATTTTCATCTCATTTCTCCTGCTCAAACCTTCCTTTCTGTGTGCACTCCAATTGTGACAGAGTAAAACTCAAATTTTTTGTTGTCTAATTTTAAAAACAGTCCAACATGCCTACATACCATGCAGTTCCAATAAAAGTTTGTATTAAAGGAAAACAAAAAACCAAGGTGCCTTCCAGTCTGCTTGTAGCGCAGGAACTTCCTGGATTCAGGCCGACTTTGCTCATTGTCATATTCCTGGTGCTCAGTTGCTAATCCTTTCTAGACTTTACATCTCCTTTAGTTTATAGCCCACCCTTTGTGTTTGGTTTCAGATTCTGCTTTTCTCAATTTGACCCTCAATATTCCCTAGTGGAACTCCACAAAGATTAATATGGGATTGTAGGAAAACTTCGCAGGAGCCAGCAAGGATATTCTTCGTTTACAGCTTCTACAGTTTTCTTTTGATCTCTTGAACCCAGATGGTTCTGGGAAGCCTGTATCATCATAGGGAAAAAAAATGTTGTGATGAGGTCAAATACTTCCAGTTGTTCTACAAAACTTCCTTAATGCACTGGATATCCATCTACTTACAATTTGTGTAGATGTGTCTCGCTTATGTCCCACATGGGTGAAGGGGTGAGTACCCCTAGGAGGGATGGGCTGGCTGTGAAATAAAAGCTATGAAAGTAACATAGCAAGAAGTTGAAGACAAAAAGGCAAGAATATATTTAAAGCAGGGGCATGACGGTTGAGCCAACCAGAGTGGTCTGGCTTTTAACAAAGAAGCCTGTCACTTTATTTATAGCATACAGATCAAAGAGGATCAATAGGTACAAAGTTTCAGTGTGGGAGGGGTCTTGGTGCTTGCTTTTTGGTGTGGCAGGGGTCCTGCAGTAAACAGGTTATTTGGCCTTTGGCAGCTACGCCCATCTCTGGGAGGCTGTTTGATCCTAAGGCTGTGAGCTAAGACTGGTCAGCATGATCTAGGCATTCCTGAATGAATGGGAGCACTCTACCCAGGAATTCCCAAAAGAGCGGCCTCCCTGCCTTAATGGCTCAAACAAACCACAATTTTTATATATATGACCTCCAACAGACTTGGTCAAAGACAATTCTTTATCTCAATTAGTCTAGGAAATTTAAAATGTTGCACTATGCATCTTATGACTTGGAAGTTTTAACTGAATCATTTGACTCATGAGAAACCACTTGGAAATAAATTCAGTACTAATACATGGCTACTGTAAATGAAATAAAGTCCACAATTATAAATATATAATAAAATATATATCTTCATTAATGTAATTAGGCATGTATTGTTTAACAATGGAGGTATGTTCTGAGAAATAAGTATATCCCCAAATGGGAAAATCTAACAAACTTGGAGGTATACAGTTACATTTTACCTTCCTTTAGCTTAAAGTATTGGTTGACAAATACTATTACCTGAATAGGTCATCAAGTTAAATAACTAATTTGGGAGCAAAATCTACCATCGAGAAACAAAATTATGAACTCATCTCACATCATTAAAAGTCAAGAGAAAATCACTCCACACAAAGAAAACCTGACCTATGTTCCTAGCCTGTTAGTATATTATTAACGTCATGATGCCATTGTTCTCTAGAGGGTAACATTTGGTTGCTATTTTCATTGTTATTATTGAGTCTTTATATAGCACATTCATCTTTTATTGGGTATAAAAGGTCACTTGTGATCTAAGCATTTTCCAGGTTCCCCTTCTTTTCTTTTCTTGAATTTGACGATGGCTTTTGTTTGGTTTGTGGTACTCTGAAAGATTCCATGCTCTGAATGATACCCTGAACAATATTCTGAACACTGAGGATACATCCAGGATATATACCTGCTACTATATATGTTGGAAACATTTAACATGCATGTGTCTTCATCTGGTTCAAGACAAGGCTTACACCTTCAGCATTCATCATCAGCCTCTGCAGATTTCTGTCCAAAGCAGATAGGAGAAAGAGGTAAAGTGTGTCCACCTCAGACTTCTCTCTCCATTGGAGGGGGATGAACTTGCCCTTATTTAGTATTCTGTCTCTAAAACTGATACATGAGTTTGCAACTATTTCTTAATGACTTGCACCTAAATGACTTAGAGATTGTCCACATGTTTATGCCCACAATTGTATTGATTCATGCCACCTCTTTGTACCTGGTCATGCAACCAAAGGAAGCTAGATTTTGAAACATTTTATGAATTCTTGCCAAAAGTGATAGGGATCCGATTCCAGTATGGTGGCTTTCCACAGAATTTGCATGGCCTGTGTATAGGACAAACTGCAAGACAATTTATCTTTTCTTTCTACATTTTCCCAACTCCCTATTCCTCACTTCTGGTCAATGTGGAATTCACCCCAGATCCATGCTAAGAATGGGGTTAACCCTGAATTCTAGCACAGTTAAACCCATGGCTATCACTTGGAAAAAGTCCACCAAAAGCCCATGTCTTAAAAAACTGGTTATCAGCCTTTAGTACTACAGGGAGATGGTGGAACCTATAGGAGGTGGGGCCTATTGGAGGGAATTTAGGTCATTGGAGCAATGCCCTTGGAGGGGATATTGAGATCCCAGACCCTTCTTGTGGCTCTCTTGGCTTCCTGGCCAACATGCAGGAGTGTTATATATTCCTACCATGATGTACTGCCTCTCCTCAGGCCTAAAGGCAACAGGGCCATGCAACCATTTGAAACTGTGAGCCAAATGAACCTTTCTTTTATTAATATAGATTATCTCAAGTATTTGGTCACAGCATTGGAAAGCTGACTAACACCTATTAACTTCAACTGATCCAGTTAATGCCCAAGATGATTCCACCTGGTGCTCCCTACATAAAATGGCACTCCTTTGTCTACAAACCTGTTTGTGTTTCCATAGAAGAACTCTAAGTGTGTCACCATTCTAAGTGTGTCACCATGACTCTTGCCTGTCTATACCTACTTTCCACATAAGGGGCCTCATATTTTAAAACAGAAAGTCAGCCTCAGGGCAGAGATTATTGTCTGACTTCTATAACTGAGTGCTCCTGTCTGAATCAATAGGGAAACATTTTTATATTTAAGATCTAGAAAGAGTTTTAAAATCAACTACCACTAAGACCTTTATCTCTGGCTTTCATCACCATTTTCATTAGCCCAAGCCTGTGCAGTTCTTTTTCCATTTTTATTATTCTCAACCTAGGCCTTGGGTTTCCAAATCTATTTTTGTTCTTTTGAGCCCCTAGCTATTTCTTTCCATTTTAGTCTACTGATCTCCACCTCATACTCACAATCTATCCACTGCATGCTAATAAGACCTTGCCTGAAGTGTAGCCACCTCCTTCTGAGGTCTCCATCCTCACTCCCGCCATAGCTGCATCCTGTCTGCATTCCATCACTTCTAAACAATTCCTTGTTTCTCCTCCCACAGGGGATTGTAGGCTGATTATTACATCAGATTCTTGCATACACCCTGTTGCTGAGATTTACTTCCTATTTGGTCCCCAACTGGGGTAATTTTCATATTTTTTAAAATATTCACACATGACTTAAAGCTTTGACACCATCCCTAAACCCCCACCACCTTCCACCCATGTCACGGTTCAATCAACATCATAGCCTCACAGTTATTTGCTTTTCTCCATTTCTTTCAGCCACCTACTCCCATGGCTACACCCTAAAACCTATTATCCCAGAACTGTCTCCTTTATGATGCTTTATATTTCAGTATCCCACTCCCTACCCACTGTCTTTGGTGATGCTTGTCACTCATTCTCTTCTCTCCAGTTTCTGGGCATCTTCCTTTTTTAAAGCATCTTTTTTTATTTATCCTAGACCTCTTATGACCATTGCCATCATTCTACTTTTCCTGTAAATCCATTGGGCTTATTTCATTATATACTCCAATTGTCAAATCTTGCTAAAGAAACCCACAACTTAAAATCTATAGTATCTTACCTCTGGGCTCTCATCAGATACTGAATATATAACCAGAAGCTTTTTACCATCCAAGTGCCATATATTATGTTAAAAAAATGAACTAACTCTATCAAAATTTGTTTAAACTTGAGTGAACAACTTGTTGACTCTCAAAAATGTTCTTTGCGAGATGTTTAAAATCATCTTTTTTTTTGCATTTAAAAATGAAGAGAGGTCATGCAATATTTAGCATAGTATCTTCTAGACCAGGAATGGCAAATATACATCTTTTTCATACCAATTTCAATTGCATAGAGTACCAGTACCTCATTTGTATTGGCTACTGGACACACAATGCATAATTGGTTAATGAGATTTGGATATTGGCGGATTAGAGAAGGTAGACAGTTTTCCAAGCAGTGCTTGGCTGACATGTATTCAAGCACTAGGTTTCAGCTTAAACAGAATTTCCTCAAAGACCATCTATTTTCAAACTTGGTTAGATGTTCTTTCCATGTGCTCCTTATCATAGTTCTTAACTAGAATCCCTGCCCCAATAGACATTCAGCTTCCCTAAGAGAACTTCTCCTATCATGCTTACCATGGTACCCTATGCTTAAGGTAAGGGTCTGGCATGTAATAAGGGCTTAATAAATCTTTACTGAATAAGCTGCATGGTTTGAACCTGCAAACCTGTTTTTCACGTATTTTTCATGTTCTAGCCAAAGGAGGCCATTTGTTGTTGCCCAAAGGGCACCATATATCCTAACTTGCATTCCTATAGACATATAGTGGATTGAATTGCTTCCCTAGACTCCAAACCCAGCACATTGGTGATGAATATGTGTCCTCTAAGGTCTATTTCCAATTCTGCATTCCCTGAGAAGTACTTTCTGATCTTCCTTTTCCATTTGAACCTCTTAAACATTTCATCGTTCCCTTCTATGTATTTTTAGAACGGGAAGGGACCTTAAAGTTGATTTGGCCCAACTTTCTAATTCAGCATATGTGAAAGCAGAGCCTCAAAGCATCCCTGGCTTCCCATAAGTCCACTTGACTCAGTGGAGGGCTTGGGCTTGCAGATCAGGTCTCCTGTGTTCTTTCTGCTGCACAGTGCTACCTTCCTAAGGGAGATGGCCAACCTCGCCATTATCAACTCAGAGTGCTGACACATCTGATAGATGTGTGGGTATTCTCGTCAACCTAAATAACCACCGCAGAGATGCTTACCATTAAAAAGTGCTTGTCCTACTTTCTGGAAATCCTTATTCTCAATCAATATGAGTTTTTCTTTTTAATTAAGATATTCATATATCAGAAATGTTCACAGTGAAATACATTTCTATCCATGAGTCTAATACTTAAGGATTTCTCAGGCTTATAAATATGAACTGAATATATACTCCTAGGTTCCAGACTTTTTATTTTTAATAAAGCACTTTCAAGCCAATACATCAGGATGATATTAATTTCCAAAGAGAAGCTTTTATGAGCTCTTCAGCTATAATCTAGAACTGAAATCATTTTCTGAACTAAACTACAGCTTTCAGCTTTTATGATGAAGCAGTTAGCAAAGGTTGAAGATGTGCTGGCAAAGCAGTATATTCTCTCCATGACCCCCACGGTGCTTTGTTAATTTCCATTACGATCTGGCTGCCTGCTCTTCTTTTAGTTTAACCTGTTAACATGTTTTATTGTCAATGTGCCCATTATTAGCAAAGATTGGTCCAGAGCCCCTTGCAAAAGATAACATAATAATAGTCAACGTGGCATTGCTCTAGCAGGGCCTTTTTATTTTTTGAAAATCTTAGCATAAATCCTGTGTTCTTCCTTATTAACTCCACCTACCAGAACCATTCTTATCTTTTAAAGCCCAGCCAAGCTCATGACAAACTCAGAAGAGTTCTTACTCACACCTGTCGGCAGTGATCTCTCCATCTGTTGGATCTTAAGAGATGAATGGACCTTTAGACCAGAAACAGTATGAATATGTAGACATATTCTGAGACTGGTGGAATCTGCTTTTGCTGCTTCCAAACACTATGTGGAAAAAAAAAATAGAGGAAAGTCTGCTAATGCTATGTAACCAGTGTTCTAAGATGGGAATCATAGATAATCCGGAAATTTCTAAAAATTGTGACATTAGAAACTAGCTGATATTAGAAGAAAATTTGGACTAAGAAAAATTAAAAATTGAATTTCCTAAAAGCACTCCAAATATATAAACAGGCAAGGATAAGGGTTATTTCTCCAGAAGTTGACAAAGACATAAAGTTAACATTGGAAAAGGGATAAGGAATGTTGATCAGAGAACATTAACATATATTAAATGCTACTATGTGCCAGGAATTATTTTGAGCACTTTATGTCATTTTATTTAATTCATATGACGATACTATGAAAGAGGGTGGCATGGCCACAGTTACCTGGTTATTGGTATTTATACATACTTCTTTCCAACAATTTTTGTTCTTTCCACTATTCCACACCACCTGCATGAAAATGCAAAATAGATTGAGAACCAAAAAATTGCCAATGTGAGAATTATTGCAATGATGAGCAGGGATTGTGCTATATAGTTGTTCCTGACCAAGAAGAACTGCCACCATGCAAGCTTGTCACCTAGGTAGAAAAGAAAGTTGGAGGAATTTCAAAAATTTTAGCTTAGTATGGTAGTAATAGAAACTGTCTTTTTTTTATATATTTTTTTAGTTGTAGATGGACACAATGTCTTTATTTTATTGCTTTGTATGTGGTGCTGAGGATCGAACCCAGGGCCTCACGCATGCGAGGCAAACGCTCTACTGCTGAGCTACAATCCCAGCCCCTAGAAACCTGTCTTTGATATTGCTTTACAATTCCAATATTATTATTCAGTTAATATAAGCATGAGACAATTATGATTAATTCTAATAGTAAATATGAAAGTTCTGAAATTAAAAGTTATTATACAAAATACCCAGTTAAGCATATATGATGTGATTCTACATCACCTACAACCAGAGAAATGAAAAGTTGTGCCCCATCTGTGTACAATGAATCAAAATGCATTCTGCTACCATGTATACCTAAGTAGAATAAATAAATTTTTAAAAACCCAGTTAGACTATGCACCAGATATATAATTTTTTTTTAATTTTTTTTAGTTGTTGATGGATCTTTATTTTATTCATTTGTTATTTATATGTGGTGCTGAGGATCGAACCCAGTGCCTCACACATGCTAGGCAAGCACTTTACCACTGAGCCATAGCCCCAGCCCCCAGATATATAATTTTATGTGATGTAATTTTAATTCTAAAGGTCTGAAAATTTTTATATGAAATAGTGTTTTAGGATAAATGGTCACTAAACAAATTTTAGAAGTGTAAGCCTATAAGAGGCTTTAGCAGATCATTTAATTTATCTTTCCCTGTCTTGGGAAAGGACTTTATTTAAATGTATCTCAATAAAACTTGTCTCTTTAAAAAAAAAGAACGAAAGGAAAAAATAAACAAAAAGGTCCATACTTTTCCTTAGAGAAGTATTGGTATACTTAATAAAGACTTAGAAATGGATCCAGCAGTCTTACTTCTGAGTATTTACCCAAAAGATCTGAAATTAGTTTGTTGAAGAGTTGTCTGCTATCCCATGTCCACCAAAGCATTTTTTACAAAGCCAAGTAATGGACAACCTAAGAGTCCTTTAAGTGATGAATATGGATAAAGAAAATATGCTATATACACACAATACAATACCACTCATGCTTTAAACAAAAGAGAATTCTGTCATTAGCAACAACATGGATGGATTTGGAGAACATGAAACTAAGGGAAGTAGGTCAGGATCAGATAGACCAATACCACATGTTCTTGCTGACACGTGAAATCTAAACCAATCCAACTCATTGAAGAAGAGAATAGAATTTGAGCTAGAGAGGCTGTGGGTGGAGGAGGTGGGGAAATAACGGTCAAAGGGTACAAAGTCTCAGGAGGATATATTTTCTCCATGAGATCTATTGCACAGCATGGTGAACACAGTTAGTAATAGTGCATTGTAAAATTCAATACTATTAAGAGTAAATTTCATGTTGCCACCACCAAAAATATTTGACATAGTGAATGGCAATTAGCTTGATTTAATTATTGCATATTGTATCCATTAATCATAACATTACTTTGACTCCATAAATAGACACGATTAAACATTGTCAATTTATAATACAATTTTAAAATTAAAAGCAAAGTTTTATTTTTAATTTTTTAAAGTCAGATTTATTGAAGTATAATCCATATGTGGTAAAAAAAATTGCCATTTGAAGCATACAATTCTCTGATTTTTTTAAGTTCTCAGTTGACTTTTAGGGAGGGTGGTTCTGTGTGACATTTTCACACATGCATATAATGTACTTTGTACCAATCCTCCCTCTTGCCCTCTCTTATTCCTCCCAATGGTTTTCTCATATCAGTAAAAAAGACGGAATTTTTTTTTTTTTTTATCATTTGGGCAAGAATTCACTTTTGGGGGATTTTCCCCAATGTTTTGCAATATTTTATTACTTGCTATGCATTTTTAGCACTTTATAACCCTCTGCATTTGGAGGTTGAAGAATGCAAGATCATAAAGATTGTGCAACTAGCGGCACAGAGAGCTTGTTGAGCCTGTTGTCCTCTGCTGTGTTGGGCCTGCTGGTTCTGCCCAACCCACTCCCAGCCAGCTCCCCAAAGTGAAGATGTTACCCTGTGTAACCCTGTCCAGCGCCATAGCCCAGCAGGTTGCAGATGAGGAATAGAGAATGCAATAACACATATCACACCAAGATGTGTCTTTGCTATTGCTCATTTGGGTCTTGGCTCTAATAGGAACATTAAACTCCAGCCTTTTCTCCTAATCAATTCTGGTTCACTAAATCTAAAATTGTATTATTTTTCTAAGGTGGCTTTAACAAACTACTGCAAACTTGGTGGTGGCTTAAAATAACAGAAATCTACTAGCTCAAAGTTCTGGAGGACACAGGTGTTTGCCTGGATGTGCTCCCCACAAAGGATCTAGGGAAGAATTCTACCTTGCCTCTTCCAACTTCTAGTGGCCTCCAGTGTTCCCTCACCAGTGGTTGTATCCCTCCAATCTCTGTTCCTTTGTCTTTCATTTCCAGCCTTAGAGAGGTGTAAGTGACAAGGTTTATATACTTGCAGTGCACAGCATGTTTTGGTAAATGTTGTGAAGTCTTCATCACAATCCAGTTCATAACATATCCATCACCTCAAAACTTGTTTTTATGGTGAAAACACTTAAGATCTACTCACTTAGCAAATATCACATATACAATACATCATTATTATAGTTCTTATGTTGTACTTTAGAGCTCCAGAGCTTATCTTATTACTGAAAATTTGTACCCTTGCACCATTGTACCCAGATTCCATTTCCTCAGCCCCCTCCCCTCAGTGCTAGGCAACCATCTTTTTACTCAGTTTCTATGACTCCGTACAGAAGTGATACCATGCAGGGTTTGTCTATGTCTGACTTCTTTCACTTAGCATAATGTCCTCCAGGTTCATCTATGTTGTCTGTATTCACATTGATTTTTTTTTCTGTCTCAAATCTCCCTCTGCCTTTTTCTTCTAAGGACATCTGTCATTGGGTTTAGGGTCCACCCAGATAAACCAGGATGATCTCATCTTGAAATATTTAACTTACTTACATTTTCAAAAGTTTTTCCAAAATTACAGATTCAGGGGTTAATAGAAAACATACATTTTAGGAGCTACTATTCAACCCACTATAAAGATATTGTTTCAGTTACATTTCGGTTATATTTCTTATGCCTGGATCTTGTTTCTTAAACCTTCAGTACCTGGTTGATACTTTTAGAGCTTCATCACTGATGCCATTCATCCTAACCACATGTTTTCTTCCACCTAGAAAGTCCATTCTTATGTTCCACCCATCTTGTAAGACAAGGAGGCTTCCCCGCAGGGGCTTGGGAAGCAGAGGGCCTGGGTTCAAATACAGATTCCACCACTCCATTTGTTTGTTCATTCACCCATTCATTAATAAACACATCTACGCATTGCCAGATACTGACTTAGGCATTGAAAATAGAGCATTATACAAACAGGCTAAATCTTTCTTCTTGAAGGTAACTTTGAGGGTAGGAAGAGACAGGAAATAAACATATCAATACAGTATATAATATGATCCTAATGTCAGCAAGTGCTCTGAAGAATAATATAGCAAGGTAGGTGTAACAGAGCCATGTCTATGGAGATGAACTTTTATCTATTTATTTGTTTGTTTATTGGTACTAGGGATTGAACCCAAGGGCACTTAACTACTGAACCACATCTCCAGTCTGTTTATTTTGAGACAGGTTCTCGTTAATTTGCTTAGGATCTTGCTATGTTGCTGAGGCTGGCCTTGAACTTGTGATCCTCCTGCCTCAGCCTCCTGAGCTGCTAGGATTACAGGCATGCACCACAGCAAGATGCACTTTTAGATGCGGTTGACAGGGACAGCCTCTCCCAGCAGCTAGCATTTCAACAAAGACTTAAGCTAAGTATCAGACTGATCCAGGAGAATTTGAGAAGCACTTTCGTGGAAGAAGGATAACAATAATGCCCTGGGGTAAGAAGGACTTTGGTGAGGTCAGTGTGTTTAACAATAGGCAAGAAGATTAGCTATTACACTCATATTCATAACAACACATTATTCACAATAGCCCAAAGGTGCAAGCAACCCAAATGTCCATCAATACACAAAATATAATACATACATACAATGGAATATTAGGTGACTTTAAAAAGGAAGGAAGTTACAACACATAGTAAAACATGGATGGACCCGTTGATGTTGTTCTAAGTAAAATAAGCCTGTCACAAAAGACAAGAATTGTATGAGTCTGTTAATATGAGATACTTAAGAGTAGTCAGATTCATAAAGGTAGGGGATGGAAGGAGGGAGGCGTGGGAAGTTCTTGTTGAGTGGGTATAGAAGTAGCTTTGTAAGATGAAAAGTTCTGAAGATTGGTTGCACAACAATGTGAATGTACTTAATATTACTGAACTTAAAAATGGTTAAGATGGAGCTGGGCGTGGTGGCGCACGACTGTAATCCCAGCACTTTGGGAGGCTGAGTCAGGAGAATTGCGTCCAGCCTCAGCAACGGTGAGGCACTAAGCAACTTAGTGAGACCCTGTCTCTACATAAAACACAAAATAGGGCTGGGGATGTGGCTCAGTGGTTGAGTACTCCTGAGTTCAATCCCTGGTACCAAAAAAAAATTGGTTAAGATGGTAAATTTTATGTATATTTACTGCAATTAAAAATGAAGTTTAGGTTGTGCATGGTGGCGCACACCTGAAATCCCAGCCACTCGGGACGCTGAGGTAGGAGGATATGGAGTTCAAAGCCAGCCTCAGAAATGGGGAGGCACTAAGCAACTCAGTGAGACCCTGTCTCTAAATAAAATACAAAATAGGGCTGGGGATGTGGCTCAGTGGTTGAATGCCTCTGAGTTTAATCCATGGTACCCATGCCCCCCCCCCCAAAAAGTGAAGTTTAAAAAGGTTATTAAAGGCTGGGGCTGTAGCTCAGTGATAGAGTGTTTGCCTCATATGTGTGAGGCACTGGGTTCGATCTTCAGTACCACATATAAATAAATAAATAAATAAATAAATAAATAAATAAATTGTGTCCATCTACAACTAAAATCAATATTTAGAAAGTTATTAAAACTTTGTCTTAGTTGCTTCATCTGTAAAATGAAGATGATTGCATATGTTTCATGTATTTGATGTAAAAATGAACACAATCATCCATGTAAAGTGCTTCAACATGTCCTGTCTTATAAACAATTCCTTACATGTTGACTGTCCTTATTATCATAGTTGCTGTTATTGCTGTGATTGGTCCTATCAACAATTCTCTAGGACGCTTTCTTTACTCTGCTCTGTATTTTGAAAGCACTAACCCTCTGTGGAATTATTTTATCTTTTTTAGTGTTTGCTATTTCATTTGCTGTCTCCTATGTGAGAGCAAGAATTCTTGTTTTAATTTATCATAGTGGACCCTTAGCCTGAAACAGAGCTAGCATAGAATAGGTGCCAATACACACCACATAAATAAATTAGTTCTATTATTGTTATTGTCATTATTATATGACATTCAGATATTTTTCTGTAGGCTGGTAGATTCCAAACTTGCCTGATGATAAAATTATCTGGAATGATTCCCAGGTCCAACCCACCCTGCTGAATCAGAATCTCTAGGCAAATTCCCAGAAATCTTTATTTTTAAATAAGGCCCCCAGGTGAATTATGTGCAAGGTTGTTATTCAAAATGTAGTTATAGCACGAGGTAGCTTGCTAGAAATGCAAGAATCTCAAGAAATGCAGAATCTCAGGCCTCACTCAAAACAACTGAGATTTAAAGGCATCCTAGGGATTGCTAGGTACACTGAAGTTTAAGAAAGGGCTGGAGATGTAGGGTGCTTGCCCAGCATGAGGCCCTGGGATCAATCTCCACTGGAACAAAAAAGAGTGAGATCCAGCACTTTGGGAGGCTGAGACAGGAGAATCACAAGTTCAAAGCCAGCCTTAGCAACAGCGAAGTGCTAAGCAACTCAGTGAGACCCCGTCTCTACATAAAACACAAAATAGGGCTGAGGATGTGGCTCAGTGGTCAAGTACCCCCTGGGTTCAATCCCTGGTACAAAAAAAAAAAAAAAAGCTAGACTAAGTTATATTCTCTTGAAATTTTCAAACCTGTCACCAGAATTATTTAGTAAAATTAGAGTGAGGCCTGAGAACAGTGCATCATTTTCCTTCTGATTATCTGAGTGACTCTGATAGTGAGCTAGATTCAGGAACCACATCTTGACTCCTATTCTCCAGATACAGACTAGCTTACCACAGGCTTTAAAGAGAAAATGAGTACTTGCCTTCTCAGAAAAATGCTCAAAGTTATGAACATATAATAAACAAGCTAACCAATTAATTAACTAAAAGTAACTACCTAAACAGCATAACCAGTTAAGGATTTAAAGTGCAGGTGATGATGTTAATGAGCCTTGAAGACCCCAAGGAGGTATCTTCAAGCAGTTAAAAATAAGAGTATCTGTCTAGGACTGTTCCCAAATGGCTTCCACACCAATCAGAACACCAATGGATTTTTTAAAGTATCTATTTATTTATTTTTATGCAATGCTAAGCATTGAACCCAGTACCTCACATGTATGAGGCAAGCACTCTACCACTGAGCCACAACCCCAGCCCACCAATGGAGTTTTATTGTCATATTCTCAGATACTCTAAGATGAAATTTACAGCTGTCCCTTCACCCCCATTCCTATTTAAAAATACATTTTATTATTTGTCAGGTATGGTGAGGCCAAAAGATCAAGAAACAACAGCCCTCAAAAATGTAGTTCATTGTACTCCCAGATCCCAAGTGCAGGGGTCAGCCCCACCATAAAGGAAGCACTGGACTCAGATCAGAGGCAGAAGGGAAGGGAGGAAGTGAGGACAAGAGCCTTCCTATGGTTTCTCTGGGAATGGCAACCCCTCCAGTGCCAGCAATGGCCAGATGACAAAGCATCAGAAATACAGAAAATAAAAGAGATGATTAATACAAGGCCCCTGCCCCACCACCCTTAGCCTGCCAGAATCAGAAAAATTTATTTATTTTTTTGCCCATCTTAGTGTGTCCTGCCTTATGTGTAGAAAATACATCTTCTTGTTAACATCCTCCCTTTCTTCTCTAGCATTCCTTGTTCCACTGTCTCTATATTTAATATAATGACAAGCATGATTTTGAAAACTGAGATGTGATTCAACTGTGACATTTCAGATGCTGCTACTCTCACAAGGATTGGCAGGGGTTACAATCAAGGTTCTGCTTTTGAAGTTTTCTCAATTAATTGTTTTTCTCCATCTATTCCCATTAACTGATGCCAATATAAGTGTTAACTTAAACACATATTTCAGACCACCTTCCACTGTGCCTGTTCTCTAAAGGCAAATTTGGTGTTACTTATGTATGATTCAGGCTCATCTGCTGACCTAAGCTCAGGCATGAGCTGAGGGGTTCATGTCATCAACTTTGAGGCCCTTGCCCTAGGCAAAATGAAACTTAGTCATAGTCTTTTCCTTTTTCCCCTCTGGTTGAGGAGTAAAGTGACAGTGAGTTAAAGTCACTCCAGACGATGCTGGAAATGTATCCTAGAAACTCGGGAGAAGCCACAGGTAATGCCTCTTGCATGCATCTCTGATTTATAGCATCAGATGTGAAAGCATTGCATAATGGATTTGATCATCTCCTTTGACTCATCATGGCACAAAACATTCATTTTAAACCTCAGTTTTAAATTTGAAGTTCAACGCTATCCATATTTCTTCTTTCACATATGCAGCAATTACTACTGTGGTAATAATCATCCAGATCCTCTACCTCAGAGTTTTTATTTTATGCCAGAAGGAATGATTAGGAAATAAGTTCAGAATTACACATTCCATCCATTGTTTAGGTCTGAATTCAAAAGCACGCCAAGGAACTTTATTCTGATTGTTGTTAAAGAATATTTTCATGATATGGACAATAATGTGTGCCATTTAAACATGGAAACCAGCATCATTCAGGTTATTTGCTTTTCAACTCTTGGCAATGTCTGATATAAAATATGAAGCCCATGTTTGTATCATCAACTTGCCAGATATACCTTGGGACTCTTTCACACATTTTCCCACAAAACATGATCCTTACCAAGGTTAACATCACATTGGAAACTCACAGTTGAGTAATGCATCTGCAAAGGCCAAAGCCAAATACAACAGAGCAGGGGGAAAAAATCTAAGACATGAGTATTTACATACCCTTATAGTGAAAAGCATTTCCCTAATAGCTACATGGAAAATAAGCATCTTTATCCATAAGCGAGAAATCTTAAGTGATCCCTGCCTATAAGGAAAAAGAAAAAAAAATCTTGTTTCATTCTCTCCTACTCAAACTAGAGATCCAGCTCTCTCCTTTCTCTTTCTAGCAATGGAGTAAGAAAAGGGATTATAGTTGCTTTGCCTTCCTCTTCTGTTCAGTATTAAACCTCCTGGCTTCTTGACCAAGTGTCCATTTAAAGATAACTACTCTCCTGTTCACCTTTTAAAAGATAGGAAATTCACAGAATTTACAGTCCATTTCACATGACTGGCACGTCAATGCAAGATAAAGCACATAATTAAGATTGGCACACGAACACTCTAGTGCTACTCTCCCGGCCATCTGTTGTTTATGCCTTCCTAGAATCCATTCCTGCTTTTGGTAATACCACTCTGGCTTTCTTTTGGCAAATCTCTGACAGTTGCATTTCTTTAAGAGATGGAAAGTATAATCTTTGTCTGGTCAAAAAGATACTGCTTGACTTTAATGATTGGTTTAGGGGAAAGCATGTAACTGTCTAGACCAACCAGAAGCAAGGCAGGGATTTTTAGGGCAACATTTGGAATGTTCTCTTCTATTAAAGTTGGTGTGTGAAATACAAATTTAGCAATCCTGGTGGCCAACTTGCTATTCTTTTTTTCCCCCACATTGAAAAAATTGGTGCATGACAATTGTACATAATGATGGGATTTGTTGTTGCATATTTGTATATGTGCACAATATAACAAAAAACTTCGGCCATCACTCCCCAGCATCTCCATCTCCCCCTTCCTCCCTTCCCCTCGTCTCTTTTCTCTTTCTACTGATCTCCCTTTTATTTTCATGGGACACCTGCATCCCTACCACACTTTTTTTTGGTTCTTCTTCTTAGTTTACATGACAGTAGAGTCTATTTTGACATATTTGTACAAGCACGGAGTATATCTTATTCTAATTAGGATCCCAGTCTTGTGTTTTTAAACCATGTTGAGATTCACTGTGGTTTGTTCATATATGTACATGAGAAAGTTATGTCAGATTCTTTCTACTGTCTTTCCTCTTCCTGTCTCTGCTCCCTTCCCTTTATTCCCCTTTGTCTAATCCACTGAACTTCTATTCTTCCCCTCCCCACCTTTTCGTGAGTTAGCACACATATCAGAGAGACCATTTGACCTTTTCGTTTTGGGGATTGGCATGATAGTCTTCAGATCCATCCATTTATTGGCAAATGTTATAAAATCATTTTTTATATGGCTGAGTAATTAACTTCCACATATGAAAGAAAACATACAACACTTGACCTTCTGCATTTGGCTTATTATACTTAGCATAATGAATGATCTCAAGTTCTATCCACTTTTATGCAAATGACATTTCATTCTTCTTTATGGCTGAATAAAACTCCGTTGTGTATGTGTACATTTTATCCATGCATCCACTGATGGACATCTAGGCTGGTACAAGTTTGGTTATAAACATGATAATGCATGTATCACTAAGGTAAGATGACTTTAATTCTTTAGGATAAATACTGAGAAGTGTGTACGGGTCATATGGTAGTTACATACCTAGTCTTTTGAGGAAACTCCATACTGATTTACACGTGGTTGTACTAATTTGTAATCTCATCAAGAGCGTAAAAATGTTTTCTCCACATCCCCTCCAGCACTTAATATTTGTATTCTCGATGACTGCCATTCTGGCATGAGATAAAATTTCCATGTAGTTTTGTTTTGCATTTCCCTAATTGCTAATGATGTTGAACATTTTTTCATATATTTGTTGGCCATTTGTATTTCTTCTTTTGAGAAGTGTCTCATTTGCCCTTTTACTAATTGAGTTATTTGGGGCTTGGGGGTGGGGTTATAAAGTTTATTGAGCTCTTTATATAATCCTCTGTCAGAAGAGTAGCTAGCAAAGAGTTTCTCCTACCCTGTAAGTTCTGTTCACATTTTTAATGGTTTTCTTACTGTGCAGAAGCTTTTTAATTTGATGCCATCCCATTTATTAACTTTTCACATTATTTGCTGAGCTTTAGGGGTCCTATTGAGAAAGTCATTGCCTGTCCTCTGTGCTGGAGTGTTGACCCCATGTTTTCTCTTAGTAGTTGCAGTTTCTGGTCTAATTCCTAGGACTTCACTCTATTTGGAATTGATTTTTGTGCAAGGTGAGAGGTAAGGGTCTAGTTTCATTCTTCAAATGAATAACTGGTTTTCCCAGCAACATTTATTAAAACGCTGTCTTTTCTCCAATGCATATTTTTGGTTTCTTTGCAATCAAATGACTGTAGATATGTAGGTTCATCTCTGTGTCTTCTATTGTGTACCATTGGTCTATGTGTCTGTTTTTATGCTGGTACTAAGCAGTTTTTGTTACTATAGCTCTGTAGTATAACTTGAAGTCAGCTGTGATACTTCTAGCATTGCTTTTTTTTTTTAAATATGTTTTAGTTATACATGGACAATGTCTTTATTTTGTTTACTTATTTATATGTGGTGCTGAGGATCGAACCCAGTGCCTCACGCATGCGAGTCAAGCGCACTACCACTGAGCCACAATCCCAGCCCTAGCATTGCTTTTTTGACTTGGAATTGTTTTGCTATTCTGGGTCTTTTATTCTTCCAAATGAACTTTAGGACTGTTTTTTTTTTTTTTCTTTCTACTTCTGTGAAGAATGCCATTGGTATTTTGGGATTGTATTGAATCTGTGTATTGCTTTTATTAATATTAACAATATTAATTCTGCCTATCAATGAATGTGGGAGGTCTTTCCATCTTCTGTCTTCTTCAATTTGTTTCTTCTACATTCTACAGTTGTCATTGTGGAGGTATTTTACCTCCTTGGTTAGATTTATTCCTAGGTATCTTATTTTATTTGAGGCTATTGTCAATGGGATTGTTTTACTGATTTCTTTCTCAGCACATCCATTGTTAGCATACAGGAAAACAATTACTTTTTGTATGTTGATTTTGTAACTTACTACTTTCCAAATTTGTTTATTAGCTCTAGCAGTCATTTGACGGAACTTTTTGCATCTTCTAAGTATAGGATCATATCATCTATAATAGTGATTATTTGATGTCTTTCTTTCCGATTTTTATCCCTTTTATTTCTTTATCTTCAACTGGTTGTTCTTAAGGGTCAGCCAGTATAAAAAGGGAAAAAGGAGATAAAGAGAAATTCCTGATGGCATCATTTTAACCATGAAATGTAGTCTTGCCCAGAAGAGTCACCTACAACTTTTTACAGTTTTGTTACATTCTTTTTAATGTTGTTTTAGTTGTCAAAGCCAGTCATAGTTTTGTTACTTAAAACTTTGGTTTCTGTTACTTAATACTTAAAGTATTGGACTAATATAAATATCATGCAGTGTTAACAAAGGTTCTGGGTAATAGGAATTCTGGTGGGACTGTTTACTGCTATAAGATTTTTGAAAAATAAAATGCTCTTGATCTTTATAAAGCACATTAAAACTTTTGCAACTAAAATTAAAGAAAGCACACACACATAAAAGTAAAAGTAGTTCAAGGACTAAATGTCCTTTTTACTTTTCAATGATGATCCAGTAAATAATTTGATAATTCCCTTTTGACTCCATTTTCTGGACTTCCATGGCCATACAATTAACTGTATCTCCTCCCAACCACTTCAAATATTTGTTTTGGATTTCATTCTCAGCATCTTTTCTTTTGCTTAAATTTTAGTGCCTCAGGATACTATCCTCAGATCTCGAGTCTTCTCACCCCATGTGCTCCTGTTGATCCCTTAATTATTCACATACACTTGCTGGTTTTTTAGTTCTCATTTTTCACTTGAAATCCAGATGAGTTTTTCCACAGGATTATTCACTACCTCCATCTGGAAGTTCTCAAATTCAATATGTGCCAAAGGGCATTCATTTCTTCCTAGTCTACCACTTATCCTGCCTCTCTTACTATGAGGACCAATTGTCCAAATTAAACACTTTGCCAGCATCCCATCTCATTTCTGCAATTCACTTTTCCACACCCTATGGATTGGCAACTCTTGTTAATTTACCTTCTAAGTCTTTCTCCAAATAGCTCCTCACCTTTATTTTCTCAGATGCTCTTTTATTAAGAATTCCACCACTTTTAGCCAGGTGCACACCTATAATACCATTGACTTGAGAGGCTGAGGCAGAAAAATCACAAGTTTGAGGCCAGCCTCAGCAATTTAGCAAGGCCCTCTGCAATTTACTAAGATCCTACCTCAAAAAAAAAAAAAAAATATATATATATATATATATATAAAGGGCTGATATGTAGCTCAGTGGCAAAGCGCTCCTAGGTTCAATTCCCAACACCAATCAACCAACAAAAAAAGAATTCTACCACTTTTAGATTAGCAATTCACAAACACAAATGTAAAAAAAAAAGAACCACTTGGGCCCAGTGCAGTGTCGCACGCTGGTAATCCCAGAGGCTCGGGAGTCTGAGGAAGAGGATTGCAAGTTCAAAGCCAGTTTAGCTAGGCCCTAAGCAACTTAGCCAGGCCCTGTCTCAAAATAAAAAAGGGATGTGGGAAATGGCTCAGTGGTTAAGTGCCCGTGGGTTCAATCCCTGGAACCAAAAGCAAAAACCAAAAAACCTGGAAAGTTACTAAGAATGATATCCCCAAGTATAGTTCCTCAAGGTATTCTGATGGGCTTGGCCTGAAAATCCCACTCTGAGAAACATCACTTGAATTATCACAACAGCTTTCTAAGTGCACTGCTGTGAATGTAACTCTTCGGCTCAGTTCATTCGCTCCCTTGCTTGAACCTTCAAAGGTTCACCCCTCCCTACAAGACATACTACAACTCCTTTACATGGAAAACCATGCTTTCAAACTATAGCCAACTCCTCAAATTCTATTTCTCAATTCCTCAAATAAGCCATCTGTCTTAAGAAAATGTCTCTGGAGAATAGATCTTTCCTTCTACTACTAACTTAGATCAATCCCATAATACTTAATACTCTATCATCTAGTTCACATTAAAGGTGCTTCTAGATGGCAGGCTGAGTGCTAAATTCTGATCTATATTATCTTATTTAATTCATGTTATAGCCATGTGAAGTAAATGGCATTATTACTATAATTTTACAGTTCAAAGAAACTGATGCTAATAGAAATAACTTGCTCAGGATCATAGAGCTATTAAGTCCTGGTGTGGGGACTTTTAATCAGGCTACAAACTTGCTGCTACCTCTGAAATACAAAGTCCTCAGGACCCAACAGGGTACCAAATGCTAATACCACGTCTATCATACAGTAAATGCTCAATTTGTGCCACCAAGTTTCTGAATGAACCAATGCTGGAAGGCAGAAAAGATAAGAAAGCAATTGCAGTGTTTTTTAGTTTTGACTCTCGAAATGTGATTTCATTTTCAGGTATTTTGCTCTTAAGACTAAGTAAAGATCATATGTACTCTTTACTTAGTTTCCCCCAAAGGTGAAAACTGGCAAAAGTGTAATAGTTTCAAACTTGACATTAATATTGTCAAGTTACAGACTATTCCCTTCACCGTAAGAATCATTCTTACAGCTCTTATACAGCCACACCAAATTTCCTCCTGTCTACACCCTGATCTGTTCTTCATTTTTATCATTTTGCCATTTGAAGAAAGTTATATGAATGAAATGATATGATATGAAACCTTTTGCAACTTTTTTTTCAGAATTCTTTGCATGAGACACCAGTGATTTATGGGATGGTTTTCCACGTCTCTTCTAGTCTATAACCCATCTTTTCATTGTCCTTACATAGGCTTTAAAATCGAAAATGTTTTAAATTTTGATTAGGTCCAATTTATCAACTCTTCCTTTTATGGATCATGATTTTTGTGTCAAATCTAAAAACTGTTTAGCTCTAGATCTTTAAAAATTTATTTTATATTTTTCTTAAATGTTTTGTAATTTTCTACTTTAAATCTAAGTCCATGATCCATTTTGAGTTAATTTTTTGTGTAACGTGTTAAGATTTAGTTTAGGATCATTTTCATGCCTAGAAATGTTCAACCATCCCAGGCCCATTTGTCGAAAAGGCTATCCACCCTTCATTGAACTGCTTTACCACCTTGGTCAAAAATGAGAATCTACAATCGTCTCAATGTGAGTTTGTTAGAAACCCATTTCAGAGTGATGAGAACTGTTTGGAAGGTGATATTGTGAATACACTAAATGCCATGGAATTGTGGATTTTAAAAGTTAATTTTATGTTGTGAATCTCAATAAAAGAGTGAAGAAAAAGCTTATTCTAGCTTAATATCCATTTAATGATTTATACAACTCAAATAAATTTTTCAAAGATTTGTGTAGAAGCCTTTTGGTAACTTCCCATCTATTCATCATTCAGTATTTGCTTCTAGCTTCCAGATCCCTCATTGCTAAAGTTAGGTAATGTCCTAATGTCTAACCTCTGGGTAAACATTTTTAACAGTGAGGCGACATGTGGGCAGTCAGAACAGCAGCAGTTCTTAGTAGACCTAATATTTCCTGGCAATCAATGCCCACATGTCCTTAGTCATTCTTTGACCATTATTTATATCCTCACTTGTCTTCATCCCTCTGAAGTAAAGTGCCCTCAACAGAACACTCTATTATATCATGTGGTAATCACTGCCTTTCCCTCTGAGCACACAGCTCTGGAATAATATATTTTATCACTTTTCTGGCAAGGAGTTCACAGGCTTCTCCTAAATCAGAGCAACACAGTGAGTCAAGGGCAGAGAGTCTAAGACGTCTGTGACTTGCTGCATTTCCAAGCAGTGTTATACTGAAACTTGCTCCCATGTATTCACAATGAAGGGGTCCACATTTAGATCTGGAAAATTCCAGATTAAACGAAATCTTGGAGATGGCATAGGTGAGACAAATACCTTTCTAAATTCAGGGGTTTATACTGTTGTAGCACAACCTGCCTTTGAGAAGTCAAGCAGAAATTTTATCACTGCATTTAGATAATCTTCAAGTGGTCAACCAAGGTCAAGCTGGAGAATCCCATAGAGCCTATGTCTTTTGAATACTTTTTGTGAAGAGAAAATGAGTCTTCAAGTCATCTAACTTATGACACCCTGGCCATGGCCATCAAGCATTCTAAATTTAGTCTAGAAATCAGGGCAAACTGGAGACAAGTTTCAACATACTGAAGTATCTCCAACCTGACATCGCATTATATGACTAAGCATTAGAAGGGACAGGATACCTTTGCATCTTTGTGGAGTAAGTTCTTCTTGGCCACGATGCCCTGAACAGATATGAAGGGGGAAAGAACCATGCCATCACAACTTGAATCCTAGTTTGCTGCTACTGCTCATTTATATGAATCTTTGTCATTTCCCTCTTAAAGCCGCAATGACACTCCATCAGGTAAACACACTGACATCTCCATTAGTGCGTTAACTATTTTTTCTTTCGTGTTATTTCCCAGAAGTTTCCCCATATTGTGCTTTGATGAATAACTGTATTCCAGGGAGATATTAACAAGTCTTCTATGAAACACATTCCATCTTCTAGTGAGAATGAGGAACACCACATACTGCCTCTCTCCTCCAAAGTCACATTTGTTATTATGACATTAGAAGGTTGGGGAATCCTATAATGAACTTGCTTAAGTTCTTCTTTCTCAAACCTAATTTTGCCACACACACACACAAATCTTGCATGGTGTGCGTCCCAATAACATCTCTGGAACACAAAGGGCTGGAAAGCTATTCAAAAACAAACAGCTTACAGTTGCTCTATTTTCTCAGTCTTATTGCTGTATTAAATTTGCCATTTCAGAGTATACTAGCAACCTGCAAAAACTAAAATCTGGTTATTGAGTTTTGTTTATTCTGTTAATATTGGTTTTGACATTTCTGAGCTAGCCTACACCATCAACAGCTACATATTCTTCAAGCCTCCCACTTGGAATTTGTAATTCTTTATCACTGCTATCAGCTATTTATCTCAATTTTCTTAAACTCACTATACCCAGACCTCTTTGCCTGGCCTTCAGAGATGCACACAACCCAATCTTATTTTCTATCTGTGTTTTCTTCTAATCACATCCACACATCTTTATCTTCTGTCCAGATGAATCTGCTCACCAGCCTACCAAAATACCAGTGCATCTCTGTCTTGGAGTATGGGTTTATTCAGTCTGGCTAATAAGGTTAAAAGGTCTCCCTTTCTCTGCTGCTTAACTTTATTTTTCCTGAAAGCAACTACCTTTGCTGACCTAGCCTTCTCCCATCAATTTTTTTTTGTATTTTCTTAATATTAATGTTTCTCCCTCTAGCCTGAAAACTCCATAAAGATAATGGTCATATGTGTTTCCAGTTGCACATTCTCCAGCTTAGCTCAGTAGCTGATAAGTAATCTGTAGATGTTCCAGAAGTTCAAGTTTAATTGAATCTAAATTCAATTTCTATAGCCTATGCTTCTCATTGCCTTCCATTGCTAGTTAACATTTTGGTCTGTGCACTCCATGAATCACTTTAAATATACCAATTTCTTTAACCTTATGTTTAGGGAATTATGTGCATTTCTAACACCCTCAGCAACCAGGAGAACAGCTCATACATAATTCAAGTACTGGAGACACCTTGAAAGCTTGGCTAGTTAATTCAGAGAACAGCACGGGTCTCATCTCCCATGAAACTTTCCTATGCCACGCCTCATATCAAGCTTCTTATTCTGGTTCCTTCCTGGTGGTTCCCATCTCTCCAGCTTGTATTTGTAGATTTGCTTCATATACACATGAATTTTCTTCTATTGATTTTTTTTTTAAATACCAGAGCTTGAATGAGCCCAGAGGTGCTTAACCACTGAGCCACAACCCAGCCCTTTTTATTTTTTATGTTTGAGATAGGGTTTTGCTAATTAAGTTCTTGTTAAGTTGCTGAGGCTGGCTTTGAACTTGTGATCCTCCTGCCTCAGTCTCCCGAGTTGCTGGGATTCCAGGCGTGCACCACTGAGCGTAGCTCCGAGTTTGCGAATTCTTGAAGAATAAAAATCTGTGTTTCATAGTTGGTCTTTTAATCAAGGAAGAATGTAAGACAAATTAGTTAAATATAAATAAAAAGGAGCTGAACAGCTTACACTACAATTCCCATTATTATTATTGATATTTATGATACAATGTTACTATTTTAATTTTAATGCAGACACAAATGACATAAAATACATAATGCACTCAGATAATTTTAATCATACACAAAATATGAAGTGATCGTAACTATGTTACATAGATATTTTACAAGAAAAAGGGCTAATAACACATTCAGATGAAATATATCATTATATTTGGGATGTTATATGATGTTAAATATAGATATATTTAAAACAATTACTATTATAGAACCAATTTGGTATTTTACTATTTAAAATAGTCAATGTTGTGTAAATGAGTACTTATAAAAATATTTTTAAATCAAAAAGCTATTTTCTCATTTACTTGGCAGTTACAAAAATATATATTCATCTGAAACTCTAATAAATTTGCTTGAAGCATTAGATATTCAAATTTAAAAGTGTTTTCTAAAGTATTTCACCAACTTAGTATTCTTGACTACATACAATATTTATATGTACATGGCATTAGAATAAGTTGGTGTTACAAATATTGCCATTTTAAATGATACAAGTGATCAATAAACAGAGACACCAAAGATTTTCAAACCAAACATAACCAACACATACACTAGACCCACCAGCTACACCATGTACAACATAAAATCTTGAAAATATTTACTGAGTTACTATGTGACATTTATTCTGTTATTTGCACCTAAACTATCAAAAGCTTCATATTTCTAGTAGAAATGTAATTTAAAAATTCAACAGTTTTCTTCTTAATCAGCTACTTCTTGATGGCAAAGTCAGATCAGATAATTTCAAATTGAATAGTGATATGGTTTGTTTTTTGAATGTCCCTCAATCGTCCTCATAGTAGAGTGGCACTACTGGTGGAACCACACATACGTGGACTTATGAGATAAAGTGATGTCATTGGGGGTATACCTTTGAAAAGGACTCCAGGACCCTGGTCTCTTCTCTTTCCTTGCTTCTTGATCATGAGGTAAGCAGTTTTGCTCTGCCATGTACTCCTGCCAGGATATGTTGCTTTGCCACAAGCCCAAAACCATGGGGCCAATTGATCATTTAGAACCTTTCAAATTGTAAGTTTATTATTTCCTTATAAGTTTATTTTCCTTACAAGTTTATTATTTCAGACATTTTATAATGGTTACAGAAAGTGGACTAACACATACCAAACTAGCATCAGTGATTGAAAGATATTCAACTGAGTATACTTACTACTTGGACAACTCTGATGTCTACATTACATAAACTGAAAAATACCATTTTTCATATCTTACTACAAAACAAGACATAAGAATCTCAGTGATTTTCATAATGTGTTATCATAAAAATAAAATAGTAAACATATATAATATATATAGACATATACACATATATATCTCATTTAGTACACCTAGTAGATTTCAGAAATCTCTTCTCAGTGAGAGACAAAACTAACCTGAGTGAAGTAGGCCTTGTGACTAGGGAACAAATGCTAAAAGATGCATGGGCCATACTTTAACAGTCTTCCATGTTTGCCTGTAGATGTTTGGCAATATGAATGCTGAGATTGCTTTTAATGGCAAATTGTTGAAGTAGTAAAATTCTTCTGAAACCAAAGACTAACCATAATGACTATTATGGAACTGCAGCACCTAGAAAGACAGTGGCCAGTATATGTAAAGGGAATCTCCTGGGGCCATTCTTGGCACAGACCCCTCTTACATTTTTCCCTATCTGTTTTGAAAGTTAAAGCTTTGCTGAGGATCATCACTAAAATGCCAACCACTTGAAAGAGTACAAAATATTTTTTCATAAGTGAAATTCAGATCATCCCAAGCCATTTCAAAATCTTTTCCCCTAATACTTAAACAGGACAACTGACAACTCATTCAGCAAACAGGTGAATAAATATACCTGCTCATGAAGTTACTACTAGCTATGAGAGTTATTAAACTATAATTTAGTAAGATGTTACACATAAAATTAGTCCTCAAAAATTAAATATAGTTCCAAAAATTCAGAAGCAATTCAGTCGAATCTAAAGTTAGTTCCAATACCACTTGTGAAGGAAGCCTGAAAATGACATTTAAAGTAAAATATAAAGTACAAGTGACTTGAAGGATGACTACTGATTTTATATTTCCTTATTATGAGTTTATAAAAAGTCAGTGACTAAAAAATGTGCCCACTAATCAGCATTAAACCATGCTATACAGAAAAAGATACACTCTGTCTCGTGAGAGAATATTTCAGTATTTTAGGTAAAAATATATTAGTTTTAAATATATTCATTCTCAACACAGTACTTCCAAATCAATAAATACTAATCTTGTCTATAAATGTATTGCCAGAGGACTGAAAAGAGTTTGCTTTCTTAAATCAGTTTGCGCCTTATGATTTGTTTGCCTGTTCATTTTCTTGACTAGTACAGTTATCATCAAGTTCAACTTCACTTTTTTTTTCATTTAATGATCACAAAATTTAAATGAAGAAAAGTTACAACCAATGTCATATGTTTTATAATATTTTTTATAAATATATTTTATAATACAAAGAACTTTACCTCATTTTAAATTGAATATTGTTGCTGCAAGAAGAACGGCCAAAATGCACAGGACTCTAAGCCACTGGAAGAATGTACTTTAAAGGGACAGACAATAGTGTGAGACTTCAGCTTGGGATATTGCTTTATAAAATAAAGCTGACAATCTAAATTCAACATTACATGTCCCAACATAAGTAAAACTAGTACAGAAATTCTTCCTCTCTTTCTCTTTAAATTGTAATGGAAATAGATGTAAATTTCTAGTCTTTTCAAATTCCTCATACTCTTAAAGGCATATTAAATTTTATAATATGTTATGATGAAATGTTTATGATGCATTGACTGAATTACTAATTATTAATTTTTAAAAATAGTTTTAGTGGTTAATGGGCATACTACCTTTATTTTACTTATTTATTTTTATGTGGTGCTGAAGATCAAATCTAGTGCCTTGAATGTGCCAGGCAAGCACTCTACCACTGAGCCATAGCCCCAGCTCCACTAATTAATTATTTTTAAGGGTCTCATGCTAAGTTCCCAAATTTCAATGCATGAGCCTCCTTCCCTTTTAGGTAGAAAGGAACAGATGTCCAAATCCAGAGTTCAGATGAACAGTTAGCAGGCTTTAGCAACATTTGAAGGAACAGTGGTTACAGAGAAGCATGGATTCTATAATTCAAGGCAAGTTAAATGTTCAGTATCATAAAAAAATATATTATGGTACTGAAAAAATTGACCTATTAGCTATTTTTTTTTTTTACTATTACCACTGTTTTGGAATTACAGTCAAATTTTATATCATTTTATTCCAGAGCTCCACTATATATATATATAAAACTGCTATCTTAGATTATGAGGAATATGATATAAAATATTTTGTTCAGGATGCAATAGCACTAGGTTTCCTCAAAACGTATCCAAATGGTAAAATGTTCAGGAAATCCTATGTTTTTCATTCATTAAAGGCATTTTACATATTTCTATTCACTTTTTTTTTCAGTGTAACATGTGTATTTTAATGGCAACACATGCCCTATAACTCCAACTTTACTAACAAGTAATTGGTAATATTACAATAGTTATTATATCAACAAGGAAAAGCAGTATAACATATTAAGAAGGTAGATTTTCTGGGTTTAAATTTTGGTTCTATTACTTGCTAGTCACATGAACTTGTACAAGTCACAGGAACATTCTTTGCTTCAGTTCCTCAAATATAAATAAAATGGGAGTGCTAAAAGGAATACCACCTAACATCAATGTATGAGGGTTATGTGAAGTAGTAACAAAATATGGGCAAAGCAATCAGAGGTATCGCTTAGCACATAGTGATCATTTAGTAAATGTTAGCTGCAGATTTTATTACAGTGAAAATTAACAGTGACACATGTTAACATAAATCATTACTAACTTTCATGAATTCAGCAAGTGGCATATACACTGACAGATGATGCACTTACATTTAACCCTGAATATATTATTGAGCATATTCTATAATACAGATATTAGATCCTTTAAAATATGTTAATTCATAAATACCTAAAGAGCAGATAGTGTGCCCAGGAGATGTGGCAAAGTACTGAAATGTTTAGGTGACCCTTTCATGCCTCTGATGAAGATCATTGCCAGGATGGTGACTAGAAGACAGTAATGATGACATGAAAAGTACCAGCTAATTAATCAGATGTGTTGACTCATTAGCCCTGCATCGAAAGTTATCGAATCTTCAGAACAGGAAAAGCCACAAATTGGATGAGCCCTTGGGATTACTTGCTGAAAACATCAAGAATGTGAGACCTCTGAGAGTTAAATCAGTTAATATAGAGACTTATGTGAAGGTCATTATCTTCATTAAACTCAAAATATTCAACTTCTTTGGGAACTTTGATGTTGGTTTCCTTGTTTGTCCCAACACCTACAGGCTCAACAGAAAAGTCTCAAGTGCTTCCATGCCAAGTAATAATTATTACCTTGACTAGTAGTATATAAACATAATATAGAACAGTATTGATATTATTCAAAACACAACTGCTAGTGATGAAGGTTTTTAATGATAATTTGAAAGCCATGATTAGATTTTGCAAATTAAAATTTAATAATGATTTGCCCAAACTGTAGTTATTTCTCATATTTAGTCTAAATTCACATGCAGTCATATGCTGCATAATGACATTTTGGAGAGCATATATGACAGGGGTCCCAAAAATTAAACATCTAACTAATGATGTCATAGCCATCTCAGCTTGTGTAAGCACACTCTATATTTGCATGATGATAAAATTGCCTAGTGATACTTTTCTCAGCACTTTCCCCTGTTGTTAAGCAATGTATGGCTCTAATATTACAACCTCAATAAGAATCTTTCCATTATTTTGAAAATTATGAATTTAAAATAAATGTTAATTATTCAATGATAAAATCATGTTATTATATCGACAGAGAAATGACAAAAATTACATATACTTTAGAATGAAGATGGAATATACTTTTTGTCCATAATCAAGGTTTCTAACGGTCCTTTTAAAGTATAACAAGTAAAGCTTTATTTTCACATCTTGTACAATACCTTGATTAAAAAAGCACTCCTGATTCTGTATTCTTGAGTTTGACATCTGTGGAAAGGCTTCATAAGATTGAGAGTTTTAGGTATCGTTCTAAGGTAGAGATTTGAGTTTTAAATAGGATTATTTTCCTCTTCTTCACCCATTCCCCTTCCCCTCACCCTCCAGCTCGCCACCACACCCTACCCAGGGCCACTGATGCTGCAACATGCAGGCCATGTGTCCTCAGGAAGCCAGGCCCACAGCAGAGACCAAGGACAGCACCAGCTCACTGGACTTGTCCATGAGCATAAAGTACACTTGGAAGCAGTAGAAGGAAGTCTTGCTGGAGGCCTGAAAGCTCTCTTCTCCTCTACTGAGCAGCCCTCAAGACAAAGAGGGAAGCGTGCATTTCCAGCTTCCACAGGCATTCCCTCCTCTGACAAGAATGGGGGATGGAACACCTGTGCCTCCCAGTCTGTATCATTAGTCACATTTTCACATGGTGATGTGCCAAGTGTGGCCATGTTTTTTCAGTGACAGACTTCTTCAAGCAAAACTATTGATTACTGCATGTGTCCATTTTGAGAAACTGAAAACAGACACAATCAAATTAATGAATCAGAGAGGAGACACAATAGTTAATGATTTTATCTCTGACAATTTTTTTCTATAAATTCCGGAGATGAATTTTGCCCTAAATATGAAGACAATGTCACTGTATAGAGAGATCAGTTTGTAAGGCTGAAGAGTCTGAACAAACTACTACCCATTTCCAGCATAAATATCCAAGTACAATCTGAGCATTATTTATTTACACCATGGGGAAAGATTTAGAGAAAAACCCAAAAACCGAAAAACCAAAACCGCATTTCTCAATTTCAGTGGAGAATGCTGAACTAGCATGTACTTGGTCCGGGTCAGTGTTCAGAAGCTTCCTCCTGCTTGGTTCCTTGGGAATTCTCTTCATTCTTCTCCAACTGGGGGAGGGGGCTCACACAGCTTGTACAGCCTAGAGGAAGCACAGGTAAGTTTGACAGCTACCCACTGTACTTCCCTTACCTGAGGTATTTTTTTTAAAGATTTTTTTAAACCTTTATTTTATTTTTTTATGTATTTTGCATGTGGTGCCGAGGATTGAACCCAGTGCCTCGTGCATGCAAGGCAAGCACTCTACCACTGAGCCCCAACCCCAGCCCCATCTGAGGTATTTTTTATTGGTAGAACAAATACATTAAAAGTAATGTTTTGATTCTGAGTCTAGGTCACATTGTCTATTTCACTAAACATAGCATATGAATTAGCAAACTCTTAACATTTCAGTTCTATGATTTAGAAAACCAGGTTTCTTTGCATCTCTCAAAGGCTACTGATTATGCAACAAAGCATTTTTAAAACCTGCTGTTCTGCTCCAGTGCTGCCAATTGAGGCTGCTTATCTTGCTGGTCGTAAAAATCTATTCTCTGAATTCCAGGAGGTGATATTATAATTTCTATCATTACGAATATCTTGTTTACAGGAAGATAGCACTTATCTCACAGGAATTTGCTGGTTGTCTGACCCGTTTTGAAGTTTACTGCATTTTGGGCTATGCCTGTGGTGTGGAGGTGAATGGCCTGACATGGCAGATTCCTGAGGCCTGAATCTCAAAGGCACACTAGCTGGGGTTTCATAAGGACTGGCCACCTGGCTCTGCCATCTATCATTCACCTGTCAGTGAATTCTACAAGTGGGTCAAAGAATCCACTTGAACTGTAGGGATGCCTGAAGATGCTCCCTTTTGCAGGTAGGTCCAGTTGTTTGAACACTAACACAAAACTCAGAGGAATTAGCTAGGGTCACACAAGTTCCAGTCTCCACATTTTTCTGAATGGTTAAATCCTAACTCTAGAACCAAAGTAAAAGTGAACACACGATGGCTGCCAGATAATCCTAACCCTAGTGACCTCAAGGCCATAGCATTACTTTCAGTGTATCCTGAAAAAAGACAGGCTGAACTAGAGTGGTTGGGTATTGGACTATACTTGTTACCCCTAATAGTGACCAAGGCCACACTGGGCCCACTGCAGAGCTTAAGCTAATGAACTCAAACACAGAATTCAACACTGCATCTTTATCTGTTTATTTATTTTTGATGCTGAGGATTGGGCCCAAGGCTGCATGCATGCTAAGTACATACTCTGCCACTGAGCTACATTCTGAGTCCCAACTTTTCACCTTTCAAAACCAGTCTAAAATCAGAGCTAGCTGTAGTGATTCACTCCCATTTACAGATTAAGTTGAACACAGCTTAAATGAGTTGTTAACCTATTTAGTAAATTATAAATTACCTCTCCTTTGACATTTAATTCCATGCTAATTCTAAATCAATGGGAAGAATGAGAAAGATTTAATTTAGAGCTGTAAATTTGGTTAACAACATGAACTTTCTTAGGAAACGTAGAATGTATTATCTCTGGAGGTCTTCAAAATGTACTTCAAGTCAGAAAGGTGGTTTATGATCTATATGTTATCTCCATGGAAGAGATGAATACTGAACTAAGGACATGTCACATCAGAAAAGCTTATTTCATCCTCCCTGGATAAAAGAATACATTAAATTGAGCTCATGTACTTGAAATGTTCTTTTGCAGCTGAAAGATAGGGTGTTGCTTCAAATTGTATTCCCAGGCTGAAAAAATAGGATGATCAGAAGGTTATTTTCCTCCTTAATTTCTGTCCTCTTATTTCCCTGACAGTGCTGCCGAAGGAGCAAAAAAGCGCAATGGCCTTCCTTACTCACGGAGAACAGAAAGAGGAGGATGGGTGGTGGACGACCTGCCTCATGAGATCTGGGTTGGGCCACCATAGTCCATTACCTTGCTTTGCATGTTTGCACAGAATGTAACTAATGCCACTGGGTAGATGAGTCTTTGAAATGTCTGCCTTGCAAATTGGACAAAAGCTACTCCCTGTGATCACCTAATGAAATAATAGCTCTGGGTTCTGTGGAGCTGGACAGATTCAGCTTCTGAGGCTTCTTGGAAGCGACTCAGGGTTATTTGAGTTCAGACACATTTGTAATGGAAATTGCAGAGCTCTGGGAATTCAGAGCAGGCAGATGAAGTTTGGAAGTAAAATGTAATAGGTAAAGAGTTGGATTTCAACTCTGCTTGAGGCATTTGTGTTTTGGCAGCTAAATTGTTGGGCAATGGGAGGCCTTTGTTTGCCCAACATCTGGGGCCCTTCCTGTATTCTCATTACACTCATGCACACCAGTGCCCTACAGGAATGAGGTCTGTTCTTGGCTCTACTTTCTCCTATTCCTGTTTGGGCTCAGGCAGCCATTTTAGAGCTGGTGTTTCAGTCTAAATGAAAATTAGCAGAGAGACGAACTTTCAAAGTTTATTCTATAGCTCAGGCTCTTCATCCTTCTACACATCAAAAATAAAAGATGAGCTGGGCGCGGTGGCTCAAGCCTGTAATCCCAGCACATAGGGAGGCTGAGACAGGAGAATCGCGAGTTCAAAGCCAGCCACGGCGAGGCACTAAGCGACTCAGTGAGACCCTGTCTCTACATAAAACATAAAATAGGGCTGGGGATATGGCTCAGTGGTTGAGTGCCCCTGAGTTCAATCCCCTGTACCAAAATAAAATAAAATAAAATAAAAGATGTATTAAAGGAGACCACAAAGCAAATGCCTCTTCCAAGGTTAAAGTACCAATGGTACTCTATCTCAAGACAATTCTCTTTATCTTACAGATTGGAAAACAGAATCTCAGAAAAAGAAAACCTCACTAAGATCACATAGCAGGATCTGAGACTCCTCAAAATCACTTTTCTTCTTTTTTCATTTTTAACCACTATAGTATGCCTCCCAGTTACACAAATAAAATCAAGTTTTTACCGCAAAATAGTTCCAGATTTTGTGATGTAACAGAAAATAAGGCCAACAGACCACAACTAGTGATCTGACACCTGGAGTGTAATATTTGGTTATTGATGAAAATTTGCTAATTGCTTTAAAAAGCCAATGCAAACATGAAAGACAAAGAGAGGAAGTCTGTCCCTAACTCCTACCTCACTGCCATTCAATCACAACACATTCATCTGATTGCCCACATTTATTTGTTTCTTCCCATTCTATTAGACTGCAAGCTCCTTGAGCACATAGAGTGCTTCTCATCCATCTTGATATTCTAAAACCAAAAGTAGTTTCTGACCCATGTTTCAGACACTGTTTATGTTGTCACTACTCAGAACCTACCTACCTCAGCATTATTAAACCCTAATACTCCTCTCTCCATCATTCTGATTCCCCAAATTATTATATTCACTCTTTCTATGGTGTGACCATGACCACTTCCTCCTTTTTGAATTCTAGAACAACCAGTGCCTAGTTAATTTCCACTTTTCCAATTGCTCATCTTCGATTCTGTCACTTGCATTCCTTTGCTTTCTCTTCCCTATTGGCATTTCTCTGGTGGGTTATGGATCTTTCCTCATCTGTTATCCATTCACTATAGCAATAAAATTCACTTCTAGATCCTCACTGACCTTCTAAATAACTGATGACTCACAGGATCACAGTTCCACCTATTTGTCTCTCTTTGGCTTCAGACCAGCAGTTGAACTGCCCACAAAGGACAACCCCCATGGAAGTCCCTTGGATCACTATCTCAGGGGCAATAACCACTAACCCCTTATGACCCAAGTCAAAGATTTTATAGTTATTCTAGAATATTCTATTCCCCTATCTTCATTCAACTAGTGTCCAAAGAATATTAAGCCTGCCTTTTAAGTATTGCTCTAATCCAGCCTCCCATCTGGGTTCTCAACATTACCATAGCCTCCTTTCAAACTTCTGTCTTCAGTCTTAGAAATGGACCCTTCCAATGCCATCTGAAATAAATTCTAAAATTCAGATCTCTCCAAGTAGGAAGATTGTTGATGTCTCCCTATTGTCTTCAAGTTAAAGTGAAAACTCTTCAGTATTTCCAACAAGCCTCTTTCTGTTTTGGCCCCTGCCATTATCTCCAGTCTTGCTTTACATTATTCTTAAATCACTTTCAACTGTCAATCACATAGACTGAAGTATGGTTCTCAGAATGGGATGTTTCCTCTGGGCCCCCGTGTCTTACCAGGAGTATTCTGGGACCTTCCTTCTTTCTCCTTTGGCTGTGCATGATTCCTCTCTGTTTTCTCATGACAATTTATGTTTGGTTTATGTCACAGTTGTTATCACATGTGGTATACTGTGATGGACATGGGTTGTGGGATTTGAACCAAGGACCACCTCAGGCAGAGAGAGCACACTAGACCTCTGTGAAGGTACCTTTCAGAAACATTACCCTAGCTTTGCCTGTTGATGGTCTGAGCTTGAGAGGCAAATGTGTCTTTCAACTCATTGCTTTTGGGGCTGGAGTGGTGTTCCAGCTGGGAGGATCCCAGCCCCTCTTTGCTCATTGGCATTCTCTCTGCACTCTCCAAGGACTGCTTCTCACACCCTACCTTTGCTTACAATGATGTTTTCCTCATCAAGTCTACTTAACTGAAAGCTCCTTGAGGGCCAAAGCTACTTCTATTTCAGGTTTACATTTTCCATGATGCACAGCAGAATGGGTTGCATTTCTTGGCTCCTCAATAGATGCTTGTAGAATGAACAAAAGAGTAAATAAAATGCATTTTAAAAATTACCCTTAATTTCTCTCTTAGGGTTATTCTTTCAACTTTATGGTCGGCTAATTTTATTGTATTTCATTTCAAGTATTACATAAACCAATAAATAAAAAAGTGAGTTCATCAGTTTCTTTTCTTGTGTTCAGCTTGTATATTGGTTTATTGATCAGGATGCTAAAGTCGTATCCCAGCCCCATGTTTATTAGTGCTTATAGGCCATTATCGTGTTTTCTTATTGAGGTTTTAACACTTCAGTAGATCTGTTATACAATATACCAGGTCTGCTCAAGGCGTTGAGGAGACAATGCTTATGTGAAATGATTCTTCAGCAATATACTGGGAGATTCTAATCTGATCAACTATGGAAGATAATGTTAATAAGATGAGGATTAAACAGAGTTTGGAGTCAGCACTAAAAAGAAATGCAACTATAAAATGAGTGCTCTATCCATTTTCGGGGAGTGGGGATATGTTTTCTTTTTGAAAGCACTTTCACTGCTCATTCAGTTTTTCAGAATGAAATATAACTTCATAAATGCTGCAGTCTTCATTCTTGCTCTGGTAATGGTGTTGCAAATAAAAACAAAAAGTGTCTTGTGACAGTGTTTGGAGGAGCCTGCTTCCTGTTCAAATGCAAATGCATAAAAGCAATCAAATGTAGAAGAAATTAGTTAGCTTTGTCTCACTTCAAGATAGATGACTGCCTACCTTAATCACCAGGAAAATTGAGCTGAAAACATTTCTCTATGGCTGCTACCTATGTTCATTTGTCTTAAAGGTAGACTGAAGTCCTTTCTTAAGATATGTGAACTGTGAATATTTAGCATTTCAGACAATAGCCCTGTTAACATACTTACTCATTCACATGGTCTTAAAATCAGTTTAGATATTTGATGTCCATGGTGAGCAATGAATAAAATCTAAAATACATACTGACTCCTGAGAACTCATTCAGGTTGGACACAGAAACATGTTAATAAAATACCACAACATAATATAATAAGGGCTATCATACAGCGATATACAAGAAGCCAAGGGCAAGCCAGGAGTGGTGGCACACGCCTATAATCCTAGCACTTTGGGAAGATGAGACAGGAAAATCGCAAATTCAAAGCTAGCCTCAGCAATGGCAAGGCGCTAAGCAACTCAATGAGATGCTGTCTCTTACACAAAATAGGGCTGGGGATGTGGCTCAGTGGTCGAGTGCCCCTGAGTTCAATCCCAGGTACAAAAAAAAAGAAAAGAAAAGAAGCCAAGGGCAACAGAGGAAAGGAACTCAAGTAGGACTCCAAGCAGGAGAGGACATCTAAGGTAGGTTTTGTGGGTTAAGTAGGAGTTTTCATATAGACACAGATGGGAAAGATAATCGTGACAGAGGGAAAGAATACGAAACATCATAGAAGCATAAACAAAAATGGCATTTTGGTTGTTGCCACAGCTGGATTAAAATTTTTAGTTGTACCTATGTGGTCTTTTGTTTTTCAATTCATGATGAAATATGAAAAATGGGATGGTTTCCATTTAATTATGAGATCATTTATCCTTTATCACACTTAGTTGCTGGGTGTTTATGAAGGCAATCCCCAGGAATACTATTAGTAAAACACTGGGCACATCCTAAAGTAGGTGCATTAGCCATGCAGAACAAAAGTCAGTGAACTCTCTGGAAAGAGCAGGCAGGGATGTACTTACCTTGGAGCTGACTGAGGAGTCCGGTCTCTCACTCCCAAATTCTTTGCTGTGTTCTGAACTCTTGCTCCCTGGAAGTCAGGAAGATCACTTTTAGCTCTACACCATATTACTACTTATTTAAATAGCATTAATATCTGAGTGTAGAATACTCATTCCAACAATGTATTTAACATTAAGGGAGACTGGATAAAGACTAAGAGAAGTCACCACCTGAGCAGCTTTGAAATTAATGTTTTAAGAATCAAAATACGGCCAGGCATGGTGGTGCACAGCTGTAATCCCAGTGACTCAGGAGGCAATTTGGAAAGGCGCTAAGGAAATTAGGAAGACCTGTTTCAAAATAAAAAATAACAAAGGACTGGGGGTATGCCTCAGAGGTAGAGCCCCTAGGTTCAATTCCCAGCAGCAAAGTGGGGGGACAAAAAAAGAAAATATGCTATGCTGTTTAAATGATTAATAATTATTTCTAAAGATATCTAAGCCATTCAAATAAGTTTAATAGCTTCTTGTTCAAAATTCTATCTATGTCTTTATTCCTGGACACAATTAATAACTTACAATGCTGAAAACAGAAAACAAGCAAGGTACAAACACCACAAAGTTGTCCCACCAACTTTGTGGGACAGAAAACACAGTTCTGTTACAGTGAGGCACCTGTTCTTCCTTAGTTGAATAGTCAACTATTTTAAACTTAACAATATTTATCAAGAAAATACTTTCTAAAATAGTTCTAAAGCAATTTCTGGATAAGCCATATCTATCTATATGGATCTCCAAAGTTTAAGAATTTTATCTCAGTTTACAGTTTAAAAATGATCTTTTTCTGTTTTGTTTTGTTATCAGGATTGAACCCAGGGGTACTCAACCTGAGCCATCCCCAGCCCTTTTTTGTATTTTATTTAGAGACAATTTAGCTTTAGGCCTTTGCTAAATTGCTGGGACTATGGGCATGTGCCACAGCGCCTAGCAAAGATGATCTTCTTTAACAAAGAAAAAGTTTCTAAAATTGGTCAAGTTCATGAATAAAGTTATAATTACTGTTCAGTTACTAATGAAAATTAGTTATTATAGAGAACCAAACAGCAGAGTTTTTGGCTGGGGATAGGTGAAGGAAGGTTGCTTAAGAAACTGCGAAACTGGGGCTGGGGTTGTGGCTCAGTGGTAGAGTGCTTGCCTAGCCCGTGTCAGGCACTGGGTTCAAGCCTCAGACCACATAAAAATAAATAAATAAAATAAAGGTATTGTGTTCATCTACAACTAAAAATATACATTAAAAAAATAAAAAAAGAAACTGAAATGCTCCAGCTACCAAATACTGAACTAAGTCAAGGAAAGAGAAAAAAGGAGAAAATGAAAGAAAAACCTAAAACAAAAAAATTCTCAGCCGGGCGCGGTGGCTCAAGCCTGTAATCCCAGCACTTAGGGAGGCTGAGACAGGAGAATCGCGAGTTCAAAGCCAGCCTCAGCAATGGCGAGGCACTAAGCAGCTCAGTGAGACCCTGTCTCTACATAAAACACAAAATAGGGCTGGGGATGTGGCTTGGTGGTCAAGTGCCCTTGAGTTCAATCTCCAGTACCAAAAAAAAAAAAAAAAAAAAAAAAAATTCTCTTAAGATGGACCTAACATAAAGGCAAACAGGGAAATGCGGTAGGGAGTGGGGTGCTGGTGACAAAAGACAGGCAGGATGGGATTAAATAATTACAATTAAGTGGTTAAAACTTTGTATTTGGAGTAACTTTAGATTTAGAAAAAATTATAAAAATAGAAGAGATTTTTTTCCCCATGCTTCATCAAGTTTCTCTTATTCTTTACCCTTTACTTCATTTTAATCAATCACAGTATAATAATCAAAACCAGGAATTGTGTTGGTATAATACTATTAAATACACTGCATATCTTACTCCAATTCCATATTTTCCCCACTAATATTCCTTTCTACTGCAGAACCCAATCTCGATTCCCTATTGCATTTTGTTTCACAACTTCTTCATCCACTGTGACAACTCCTGCATATCTCTTTATCTTCTATGACCTTAACACTTTTGATGAGGGCCGGTCATTATTTTGCAGAATGTCTCCATTTATGCTTGTCTGATGTCTTCTCATGACTAGGTAGAGGAAAAGCTTTTTTTTTTTTTTTTAATTTTTGGAGACAATAAAAACACAGAAGTGATGCTGTGCCCTTCTCTGTGCATTACATTTGGGGACACAGGATGCCAATCGGTCTTATGACCTATATAACATTAACTTTGATCACTTGGTGTAAGTGGCGTCTGCCATATTTTCTCACTGTAACATTACCACCTTTCCTTGGCAGACTTAACAAAAAGATGCTGGGAAAGATAGTGTGAGACTTTGCAAACATCCTGCTTCTCTGTAAACTTCCACTCACTATTTTAGCCGACATTGGTGTATTTTGTCTGCAATAAAAATAGTGCAATGTTTACGAACTGGAATTTTTCTATAAAGAAGAGTTATCTCTTTTCCCAAAATTATTTACTTATTTAATTATATACTTACCTCAGCATGGCCTTAGATATATTGGTTTTACTCCATGAAATATCCAATATTTTTATTACTTTTTTAACTCAAATCATTCTAGTTATGGCAACTGGGAGCTCCTTCTGTTTACCTCTTGTGCCCTTTTGACATACACTCATTACGTTTTCATTTAGTACTTCTTTATTTTCTGGCACCTCAAGATGTTCTAGGTCTCAATTTTCTCTGTCTCAGAAAATCTGAGACAGATTTTCTCTGTCTCAATTGGTAATTTATCACTTCTTCAAGGGCCTTGGCTTTTTTCATTTGAATACAGTATTTAGAAACCAGAATTTGGATACAGGGTGCACTCATTACTGTTGATGATACAACTAATTCCAGACCTTTCCAGCAGACAGGGTTTGTTTACTAACACAAACATACTCACATATCATATTTCATTCCTATATCTGTTTGTATGTATGTGTGTGTTGTGTGTGGGCATCCATCAGCCATACTGCTAATTCCAACCCAGTACCACAGAGTTCATTTTAGATTCCAGCCTTCACCCTTTCCTTCTGTGTGACTTCTTTTTCTGAGCCTGGCTTCTCATTACTTACAACATCTTTACTTATTTGTAAATAATCCCAGTGTACTCACAAATGGGTTTTAGAATTTTTAAGTCATATCCATGTGAAAAACAGATATACTAACAAGAGCCCAGTATTCACGTTAATTCTTTGTCTATAGTATCATCATATTCCATTAAGTAGTGAATAGAAATATTTATTGCTTCCTTAAATCTGATATTCGCCATGTTGAACACATCTCTTGGCATATTTTTTTCTTTTTTTTGGTACTGGAGATTTAATTCAGGGGCACTCGACCACTGAGCCACATCCCCAGCCCTATTTTGCGTTTTATGTAGAGACAGGGTCTCACTGAGTTGCTTAGCGCCTTGCCCTTGCTTAGGCTGGCTTTGAACTCGCGATTCTCCTGTCTCAACCTCCCTAAGTACTGGAATTACAGGCTTGCGCCACCATGCTGGCTTCTCTTGGCATATTTAACGCTAAATCCATCTATATAATTCTTCATATATTCAACATGCCAGATACTTGGATTCTTATACCCTCGTTCATATCGCTCCCTTTGCCTAAATGCCCTCCCTATTCCCCTTCTCTTGGTCTGCATTACATTTATTCTCTAAGGCTCAAACAAACTATCATCTTTGTTTGCTAATAACTAATCATTCAGAAAATCAGGTTCTGCTTTGAGTGCATGAAGTCTATTCATAGAATTCTTATAACAAATCTATGAGGCAAGTGCTATTATTATCCTTGCTCTAATAGCGAGGAAATTAAGGGATAGAGAAGCTAAACTCTTGTTTATTGTCCCTAATCACAGGGACAATAATCAAATATTCACCTTTTGCAGGATGCCTTTTCCTGATCTTCCCAGCTAGAACCATTACTGAACGAGTATCATTTAGCATTGACTTGGTACTAGGTACTATTCTGGGAAACTCTGATACCACAATGAATAAGTGTCAGTTTCCCAGCCATTAAGGGGCCATGGTCTACTCATTTGTTCCCTATCCTGTATCCTGATAGTCTGAAGTTTTACACTTGTATGTGGGTGCCTATATCATAGCAATTTGCCTGCACATGTCCACCATAAGACTAGGCCAGGACTTCATCATCCCCAGCTTTTGTTCTTGGTGATTAGTAGGATCCTTGATACCAAAGTTATGAAGATAGAATACGATGAAATCCCAGTTTTTAACTAAAAAGATCAAAATAAATTTTGACATAGGCTTCCTCCAAAGGACATTTGGTATGCATAATTTATAGCATGGAAAACTTTTTAATAAATTTATAACAAAAATGAAAGTTTACACCTCAATATTTTTATTAATCAGATCACATGGTTATGTAAAAGAGTTGCTTATGGTTATTGTAATCATTACCCAAAAAGGCATATGAAAAGGTATATGGTAGTTTTCCCTTCTATCTTTTATCTTTTCTTCAAACTCCAGCAACAAATTAAATTATTATGTCTATAAAAATACATACACAAAATCTGTACATGAAAATAATACTAAAATTATAAATAAGACCAATAAATCATGTCAAAAAGCTCTTTGTTTCTAGAAATTGAAGATATTAGCTTATTCATTATATTATTTATTATGTGTTGCAAAACTGTAATATATAGCTAATAAATTATTATATATTAATATATAAATTTCAAGTTCATAATGAAATAATTCAAATACTTCAATATGTAGTAAAGGTGACAAATTGTCTAACCTCTCACTCTGAAGAGTTGAGTCTAAATGACTAAATCATTTTCTCTGAGGTGAAAGGCAAAAGGTACAGAAAATCCAAGTTAGAGCTTTGATTCACATTTGTATTCCAATTGCTCAGATTGTAAGTGGGCAAGAATTGACTTGGGGACTGGATCTCAGCCACTAAGCCCACCATGCACTTCCGATGAATACAGAAAAGATCAGCCACAGAAGGAATACTGCAGAAGTATCTGCTGTATAGCAGCCTTCTTGCTTTCCCTAAAAGAGGGTCCCAGGCCCTAAGATCTTCCACAAAGAAGTTTTAAATCAGTTCTTTGGGATGCATAACTTGGTGCAAAGGAATCAGCAACAAAGGAAGGAAATCACCTATTCTAAATGTATTTATTTAAAAAATAGGAGCAGGAAATAATGATAAATACTAGGAAATAATGCAGCTTAGAAATCAATGACAATTTTACAAGAAATTGCATGACTTTTCAGTATTTTAAATTATATTTCATGTCATATATTAATAGTGTATAAATATACCATGCTTTAAAGAGTTTTGCACCGTGAAATGAGTTTTTAGGGCCTATATAACATCATCTTTATTTTCTCTATTTCCACTTTCAGTTTTAGGAAGTTAAAGATATTAGAATAATGGTTATTCATTTCCATAGTGTAGGAATGTATATGTAGTGACTTAACCTACTTAGTGGAATATTCTAAAGAAAGGTTGATCCAGTCTCTTTTTCTTGCCATAAGTCACAATTTTGAGATGGCTCTTCCAACTCCTCCTAGAAACTTACCCCAAGTGCAACACAATAAAATAGAAAGGCACTTAATTTCTTTATGTCTTAGCAATGCAAATGCCAACTCTGATGTGACTAATCAAAAGTTTCCTTTGATTTACTTTTTTTTTTAAGTTGACTCTAGTATGTATTAATGTCCTCCATGAAGAAAAGACAACAAAACCAGAAAGGTCATACTTTAGACTTGCAAACATTCTCTTCTATACCACATGTGGAGCTAATCTGGTAACTTAACTAAGTCAATATGACTGTTTCCCTTTAACCCTTCCCTGCCCTATAGTCTGGAATTTCTTATGATTCAGGGGAGCAGTTGATGGGGTCTTTTGAGAGAAAAGGGCTCAGGGACAGTTAACCTACACATAGTTATGGCAGAAGAGGGATGGAAGAAACATTTGTCACATTCTATGATTTATAAAATCAACCTTAAAAGCTCACTTCTAATAATAACAAAGGTTGACATTATTTGAAGGATTTTATATGCCAGACAGACGTACTAAACACTTGAAATATGTATTCATACCATGGTTTTGGTCAACAAGAGAGACCAGACAGGGCAGAGAGGGCAGAGTATCCCAAGAGATTATCACCTAGTATTAACAAATTAAATTATTATGTCTATAAAAATACATACACAATATCTGTACATGAAAATAATACTAAAATTATAAATAAGACCAATAAATCATGTCAAAAAGCTCTTTGTTTTTGTAAGTTAACTGTCCCTGAGACCTTTTCTCTCAAAAGCCATCTTTTTTTCCCACATTTTTAAAAATTATTGGTGCATTATAGCTATACATATTGATGGGATTTATTGTTACATATTTGTACGTGAACATAATTTGGTCAATATCACTCCCCAGCACTTCCCCCCTGACACAGCCATCTTAGTAAGTATAAAGATACTACGGTTATCTAAAATTGCCTAGAGACACAATTCTTAGAAGTATCCCAGTCATTAAGTCACATATGATTGTATTATTATCCTTGTTTAGTAAATGAAGAGGTTTAAAGTACAAAGAAACTGATATTTGTTCTTTTTTGTTCCAAATTTTATTATTATTATTATTTTTTTAGAGGATAACATTTCATTTCTCTGGTTGTAAGTGATATAGAATCACAATATATATGCAGTCATACATGAAGTTAGGGCTATGATGACCATCATATTCCACCACCTTTACCATCCCCATGCCCCCTCCCCGCTACGCGCCTATGAACAGAATTCCTCCATTGTTCCCATGTCCTTCTCCAAATTATGGATCAGCATCCACTTATCAAATGAGTACATTCAGCATTTGGTTTTCTGAGATTGGCTTACTTCACTTAGCAAGATATTCTCCAACTCCATCCATTTACCTGCAAATGCCATAATTTCATTCTCTTTCCTTTGATTTACTTTTTAAAGCATAATTTGTGTATCTATTCTCCAAAAATTCTTCCTGAGCCCTCTGGCAATTTGCATCTGTGTTTGTCCTTTGCCAGCTGGACAACAGTATATCACATACTTCTGATAGATCTAACCTTTACTTAGTAAATCCTTCTTTGACCTTCTAAGATCTTGGTTGCCAATCTTCAGTTCCTGGGTTCTTACCCAGAAGGGTCATGTATATGCCCTCACTGTGCCTGCTCTCTACATTGCAGATGCCAGCCAGCTCAGTGGTGGTCTGTTGATTTTTTTCATTGGCTTGATTGACATTCTGCACTGTAATCTTTGGAGCAAGCCCAAAGGGATTTATGTGTTTGCTTAAGAGTTATACACTAAATCTTTGATAAATACAAGCAGTCATAATTACAAAAGCATATCTTAAAAATTAATCATTCACTATGACTGGACAACTTTAACCAAGTCAGAAAATTAAAAAAAAAATTTGCTGTGGTGGTAGCACACAGAAAAGGTGATATAACAAAGTAAAAAATGGGTAACTTTTGTTTTTTTTTGTCCTTCTGTAGGTTTATTGTCTTTTCTTCTAGATTAAGTCATTTCCTAATCAGCAAATTCAAAGTCAGCTCATTTTTAATTTTGGTTTTCTAAAAGAATTTTAAGGGTTAAAAATCAAGCTATTATTCTTAAAAATCTATTGGGTGATGGTATACAAAGTTAATTCTATAAATAAGAGAGTGCATTCTTAACTATGAGTATTCCAGTGACCTAAACATGGTCCAAAGGCTGTTATTCATTCTCTAAAGGAAAATTTGAAGTAGTCACTGTATCTATGAAATAATATATACACTTCTTAGCATAGCATGGAAGTCTCTGAGAGATCACCAGAAGTAAGCAGGATGCTCATTTTTTTTCTTCATTTTCCTTGTCTCTGTCCCTCTACCAATCCATTCTCCCAGATTTACTAAATCACCTACAATTCCCAGAAAATTCCATATGTCCTTTATCTTGTCCCTTACACAAGCCCTCAGTCCAGCCCTAATTTGCATAGCCAATTCCCTTTACTCCTTCATATTTCTGCATAAACATCCTTTTTTCCAGGGTTGTCCAAACTTCTTGGAGAACCCTTATCCAAGAGTCTGCACTAAGTTCTGATCCCATGGGATTGTTTCTTACCCATGACTTACCTGCAAGTTATATGCCTGGAAAAATTGCCCTACACATCAAAGCACCTGTCAGACACCTGAACTGATAAATGAACAAAGGAACCTTCAAATCCAGGTTCTATAAATCAACTCCCCTAAACAGACATTAGACTCACCTGCTTTCGCATCACATCTGTAGCCTGCATAATGTAGCGAGGAGGCAGCCCATGGCTTCTGGCCAGAATGATGGCCTGCTCCAGTGTCACGCTCAGAGTGCACCTGTGTGCCAAGGAAAGAGGAAGTCAGACCTCACTGATTTCCAAAACACTCTTCCAGATGGTATAAACTATTGATTACAAAATCAAACATCAAACAAAATCAAAGTAGACAACGAACCACTGATTTTTCTACCCAGAATACCTGTTTAAAAATAGGTTGTAGAGGCACATTACTGGGGTCATAAATAAAGAATTTAAAATTGAAACAAATCTATAATGAGTTATTTGTAAAACAGCTCCTCCAAAGCAAATGAAATAACTTATAATTAACTATTATTTTTATTGATACTTAATGTGACTTATAAGAAATGACATTATGTTTATCATTCATTTCTACATATTGATAGTTACTAGATTTAAACTTATACACAAATATCTTAGAAAAATAAACATTGAAATTCACTGTTTCACTATGGTCAGGTTCAGTTTAGAAAGTCTGTTTCTTGGACCCAATCTAAAACACTATTTGTAAAAGTTTTAAAAGAAATTAAGATTAGTTATATGGAATTACAATGCCAAGAATAGCTTTTCCTTCCATTTAAGCCCTTTCTTTTATACATTTCCACATTTTTTCCATAGCACCCATGAATGCCCATGTTTAATTGTTAATATTTTCAGGTACTGGCCTCTGGATTGTTTAGGTACTTTTGCACATATTTCAAAAAAACTCATTAATTTGAGATGTTTTTCCTAAAATTTGTATTAGTGAATTTTACTTCCTTTTTTGAGTTGTTGATAGTCTGATTACAAGTCTTTTCTCTACTCTTGCACTCACCCCTGTATGGTTTGGTATGCTACTCAAGTATTGTTCCAGATTTGTCCAGTATTTTCCCCTACAAATAACAGTAATAAGCAACAAATAATAGTAGAATTGCTACTATGGGAGTAATATCTAACTCATGATCCTTGGTTATGAGGCTGTAACACAAAAAGTTCAATATATTTGGTAGATTTTGATACAGAAGATGAATTGAGAAAAAGAAGGATTTAAAACATTACTATTTAAATATTAGAAAGAATTTGACAAAATATGACTACATATTGTATCTACCTGCATTCTAAGGAGAAACACATTAAGTTTATTGACTGTTCAATAACTTAGAAACACAGTAGAGCAGGGGAAATCATGCTTCATTTTCATTGCCATTCCTCATTACCATTATAGAGAATTCTTTGGGAAACCTTAAATAACGAGCTTTTTATACACAATGTTCACAAATATTTAGTGTATGAGTCTTATAGGAATGCATATTGTTTTCTGTGCACACGCTGCAGAAGAATCCATGCCAATGAAGGCCAAGCAGCATAACTGACAGTTCAAGTTTAAGAAATCAATTTTCTACAAAGCATTTAATTACCTGCCTACTCAACAGACCGTAACCTTTTTCTCCTCTGTAAGGTCTCCTCTACTGCAACTTTAAATCTTTATTGATTCTAACATTTTAATCAATAATGCTCATTACACCAGCTGAATGACACTAAAAAAAAAGTCCTTACCTTTTTCTAATCATGCTGAAACACATCTGTGCTTTCCTGATAAATCTGATAAAGCATTACCCTACTCATAACAAACACACACTATGAGGGTATTTTAACGGGCAGCCTATAATTTTTAGCCATTCTCTTAATCTTTTTAAACTGACCTATTCCTCCCTTCTTTAAGCTGTAGTAAACAGCAGTACAGCAGCAAATTATCTGCCAGAGACGAAAAAGATTTTACTATGATCAGAAAATCAATATGCCCAGTAACATGGTTCCTGACGGGGCATCTCAAAGTGTCACTTCTTTAGAACCAATCATACATCGTTTCCAAGAAAAATCCACTGTCAAATGGATACTATATTTTCTTTCCCCAGCATATCCAAAATGGATAGCTGCACCTGTATTTGTCTTTTCATATTAAATACTGTGCATATCCAATTAGGTCCCGAGATTAACTTGAAGCTTTTTTTTTTTTTGTACTGGAGATTGAACTCAGAGGTGCCACTGAGCCCCATCCCCAGCCCTATTTTGTGTTTTATGTAGAGACAGGGTCTCACTGAGTTGCTTAGTGCCTCGTCTTGCTGAGGGACTTCGAACTCGCAATTCTCCTGTCTCAGACTCCCAGAGTGCTGGGATTACAGGCGTGCGCTACTGCACCTAGCTTCACTTGAAGTTTTTAAAAAGTGACAACTATGTAAATGTTGGAAATATTTCCTGTATTTGATTCAAAGTTGCTGGATCCAATGGAGGACTAGTATTTCCACTCATAGCACCAGAAGAATTCCATCATCTTAAATTAAGCACATAAACAAAAGCCTAGCAGTAATTCACAACTTTGCTGTCAATAGATCATTAAATGCCTCCTAACTTTTTATCTTCTTTCTACTGTATCAATCTGAATGCCTAGAAGAAAAAAAATTAGCATTTGCAAGACACATTTTGATTCTGGCATTCTCGAAAGGCCTCTAGGTCCGGAAAATGGCACATGGCTTTTCAATGGTACATAAATGTATACTCAGAGTCTGGTTTTATAAGGCATCATTTGATTTTATAGGTTCTTTTGATTACCGAAGAGACTAATTTGGTAACCTTGGGCAAGAGCGTGAAAGGAACATTCTGAAGGCCGGGAACTCTAAGCAAATCCCACTCAATATGAGGTTTCTTGCCTGACCAGTCAATTTCCTTCCTATTATTATCCCTAGTTTCACATTAGACAGTTAAATTAAGATTCAAGTAAAGTTATATTTTTATACCATCTGGAAAATACAGACCTTCAAGATTTTCAGCTCCCCTTAGCTGCTATCTCATTAAAAAATTTTGGACAACTCCTTGCAAAAATAATAGAATAAATGTCACAGGCTAGCATTTATTCTTCCTAAGAAGACAAATACATTCACTGAGGAAAGTTTTCCCATAATGTCCATAATAAGACATTATAAGTACTGGCTCTGCCCTCCCTGTACTTGTGAGGAAGTACACTTGATGGAGTGGTAAAATTATATAGAACTTGTTCATTTCCCCATAGAAAAGAAAAAGGAAAGAATCAATGTACCTGTACTTCATTAATATATTAATATATTAATTAATATATCTTCTTGACATATTAATATATGTCATTAATATATCTTCTTGACATATTTTGTATTGAGACTAGATCCCAAATCACTAGCATAGTTAGCATAGTTTGATATGATAGGTGTAACCTATAGCTAATAGGTCCAATTAAATTTAAGACTCTTCAATTCAGCAATTCTATGGAAGAAACACAAAGAAGTACTTTCTTATTCATTTAATAAATACATATACACACATATAGACATACAAGTTTGTGTGTGTGTGTATTTATGTGTATATATATAGACCCCTTGGGGTCTACTTTGTACCAACAAGTACCATTAGGTGCTGGCAGAAGTGAATTTATAGCAAAGCTAAAAATGCTTGGTTTTCAGGGCCTCTTACTTGCACACATCTTTTTTCAAGGTTGGTGTTGGGGCCTTGAAGTATACTCACACAGCCACATGCTTTTACAAAATTTGCAAAAGCAAAATGATTTAACTGCAAGGTTATAATTGCTGTCTTCTTTGCATCCTAGCTTCCCTCTGTCCTGATGTGTAGTGTTTAAATGGCTGTTGGTTATTTCTGGAACTGAGCTAAGAGAAGTTGTTAGGGATGCACTAAGGATAGGTTTATTGGGGCATACTTATGTGATTTACAGTTACGTCTGTTTATAGTTAGGTTATTGTGTCCTGGTGTAGGAATGGCTTCTAGAACATTCCTACTGCCAACTGCACAAAGTCATCCCATTTGAAAGAGAAGTTTAGAGCCAGAGGTTGTGATGCTCTATGCCTATGTAACTGTGGCCCCCAGGACTGGGAAGTGTGTGTCTGGTGGAGAAGAAGCAGGTTGGAAATGCATAAAGCCAGAAGCTACTCTGTGGAATAATCTTTCAAACACTGTGGTTCAAATGCTAAAAAACCTCATACAGGTTTTTCTTTGTTGTATTTCACCATAATTTAAAATTTACAAGACATTAGCAATAATGCATTTTGACATTGAAAGGTTTTCTAAACTGTCAGTAATTTAAATTCAATCAGCCATGCTAGTAAAAAAGAATAATTTTCTATTCTCTATATAGAATTATATTACAAAACTGTTATGATTTGAAGAGTCAATCAGAGACAATGTTACTAAAAATTGTGTAAGGAAAAAGAATAGCAGTGGGTAAGGCAATAAAGTAATAACTATTTTTCTAGATTTTGTAATGCTTATTATACTTATAATGCTTATATTTAAACTTTGCTATTTTTTCTGGCATCCTGAGTAAATATTGATTTTAATTTCTATTTTGTTTGGTAACTTTCTATTCTTCTTCAAGATGGCATTTCATTTCCAACCTCAACACCATTCCAGTGATTCTGAGGTATAAAAATGAACAAAGTCAAGTACCATTCTGTTTGGTAATCAAACTTTAGTAAGAAAAAAGAAAACAAAGAAGCAAACAGATATTATCGAATGGGGACAAGTTAGTCAGAAAAAATAATTTTGTAACAGACTATAAAGTAAAATGGCACTAATAGAGTGTGGGATGGCAGAGGGAGGTACTGTTTGGGGGAAAGCTGCTTCAGGAAGAATAAACACCAAGGCCTTGAGGTTAAGACCTATTTGGTCTGCTCACAAACAAGCATAATTCTCTATACACTCTTGCACACACAAAGACAAAGATGATGAAGTTAGAGAAATAGCCTGGGCCCAAACATGCAGGCCTTGGGGGTCAGAGTTCAGGGATACGTGGGCTTCTTATTTACTTCTATGGTTGACATGGAAAGAATTTCCACATTCACATTATGTGATATAAAAAACAATTTGTTAAGCAGATTTTCAAACTATTTACTAAGCTCCCAACCTTAACATCATATCAGTACTGAATTCCAGGCATCTTTAATTGCTTTGTAATGGCAACATTGGCAAAATCAAAGCTCTTCATCCTGATGCTTAAGGTTTCCTACCACCTGCCCACCCACCTCCTACCCCAACTCCCTGCTAAAGGATGTTTACCCCACCCAACCCACAACTTCTTTCTGTTTGGGGCCAATATCTTGGTGCCATTACAGAAAACTCTCTCCAATCTGGAATGTTTTGTCCAATTTTATTTGTCCTTCACTACTTTCAAAATATCTTGGAACGTCTTCCCAAATTTAGAATGGCAGTTGGCAGTGCCTCACATTCAAAGGCACGGTATATTGGAACAATCTTGTGGGATCCTGGCCAGTTAATTCTACTCTTTCAGTCTTCATCTCACCTGTGAGATGAAGAAAAAGCAGGTGCACTGTCTTTTTTTTTGGTACTGGAGACTGAACTCAGGGGCACTTGACTACTGAGCCACATCCCCAGCCCTATTTTGTGTTTTATGTAGAGACAGGGTCTCACTGAGTTGCTTAGCAGCTCACCGTTGCTGAGGCTGGCTTTGAACTCGCGATTCTCCTGTCTCAGCCTCCCTAAGTGCTGGGAGGTGCACTGTCTTTATAAAGTCTATAAGGAAGGTCTGTAGTGCTGTGTGTGGTCACTCAGCACTGCCTATGGTGAGAACATTTCTCTCTTTCTGCTACTAAGTTCATACTGTATGTTTTCGCATGAGCCTCCTCGTTAGGAGCAACACATTGTCTGAAAATCTGAAGAACATGAGCTTTTGTAATTTCCAGTCTCACAAATCTCATCACATTGTAACTATTTAAAAAGTTTATATTCTATTTTAAAGAGGTGTTCATTAAAGGAAACTTGGAGTAACTTATGATAGGATTATGAAAATTTCATAAAGCTGATGACAAACTTCTACTAATATCTCTTCTATAAACTGAGGTTCAGTTAGAGTTCACCTGACCATAATCTGGTACTTGCTGATAGAAAATGATAGAATTCTTTGTGATTTTTTGTTCATGAATTTGTCTCAATTGATGTCAGACATTAGCTCTCAACTTTGTATGCCCGACTGCAGAGCGAAGGGTCAGGAAAAGCATGTAAAATAGTCTCCTGTTCGCTAGAGGTTAGGGGTACAAAATGATGGAGGTACACTCTCCCACCCCTGTCTCGCCTCAACTAAGCTTCCGTAGTGAGATAAACCCTAGTTTCCTAAATTGGCTTACAAGCAAAATATTGCATTTTACCTATTCATTAATGCCTATCTACTATACTACATTTAGTTCACTTTGTAAGACCACACATCTTACTTGAAGCAATTTTTTATACATGTTAACCCTTCCCTTTAAGATTCATGACATTTTTATAATACAGATTCTCAAATGTAAGGATCTTCTACACATTTGTAATTTACCATGATCACATACAAAAATATGGTTAAAATTCTGACTATATTTTGAGACCTCCAGAGGTCTACCGACTCACATAATTGGTCCAAATTGCTCTGAACAAGGACACCAATCTCCAAGGGTTGAAATGCATTACACAGAATACTTGGGGAGATGCAGTACCTCTTTGGGCCACAGGGGTGATGCAGCACTCACATCAAAACCGGTAGTAACCAGAACAATGTGAGGGTAATGGCTTTAAATTTTGTTTCCCTCCAGTGGATTTATTGGCAGAACCTGTAATGCTTTACTTGGTAGCTAATCATCACACTGCTATCTCCTGGGTGCAATCTCAAAGGGTTTTATTACTAGTGGAGAGTTATTCAGATCCTTGTTATAACCCAACACATTAAATAAAACACATGAAAAACTGGAGTGATGAAGATCTGTAAATTTGTAGCTACAACTTGTCATAAACTGACATTATGCAGATGTTGCAATGAAAAAAACTTTCTAAAGTAACTAAAAGTAGAAAACAGAACCTTCAATAAAAATGACTTTATTATGTCCCCACATTTAGAAAATTTACAGTGGGATTAAACATTAGTTTGAAAATTTCTACTGTTCTTCTGAATAATGTTACGTACTCAGTTGCCACTAAAAACTATCCCTTAAAAAAGTCCGCTGCAATCACTGAATTTACAGATTCGTTTTGATAATTCAAAAATTATCTGAGCAGCAATTTTTAACTATTTTGAGCATTAATGATGTAACTGAATCACTTGGATAAATATGATCTTTTTGGCATGCTATTTATTATGAGCAAACTAATCTACTGTTAGAAAAATATGGCATTCGGGGACCCTGAGTTCAATCCCTAGTACTGAAAATAATTAATAATAAAACAAAAATATGGTATTTGATTAAACACATACTCAAAGTCTAAAAGGCATGTGTCAGGGTTTTGAGTTTAAGGGACCATGTGCTGAACAGTAGTTCTGATTATGGAAACGCACTAGACACAAAACAGTCCCTAACAATCGAGATAAACTGGTTAATTGAGAGACTCATACTGGCTCTCTTGCCCCAATTCACAGGTTAATTTGATTTTGTACTTGGTCATATAAACATTTATTGACACATTTGAAAAAAGTGAGTTTTGTCGTGATGTAGGATTCCACCCATTACTCACAATCTGATTTTGATTTTTAGCTCTGGACTTTATCATGCTCTGCCTCATTTCCACCACCCTTTACAACTATGGTGTTGCCTTTTAGTCAGAGAAACAAGAGGGAGAAAATTCCCTTAGGGCACACCCTGGAAGGCCTATGTAGAAGGATAGCCTAAGAAACCCATCATTTGGATAATATCCTCCACATGAATTATGTCTTTATATAGCTATAGTTTCATATTTAGAATCTTACAGATTCAGACTTTAGAACATGAAATTATTTCCCCTACTCTGAGAATCTTCATGATTTCTCCTTTAATTAAAAGCCAGATCATTATCTTTGTTCAAGTGACTATTGTGAACAAGTTATTAGGAATCTAATCAACTGTAGTTCTCTGTGATATTTAACTAAGTTGACGCTACCTGAGCAGCATTCGAATTTTGGATAAGAATGATGACTACCTACTATTTCAACCCCTGGAAAACAATGGAGGTGCAATAAGCTGGACGTCAGCAGCTCTCCTTGCTCTTACACACCACTCCTTGAAACACAGATGCCTCTATGACAGATACAAGGGAATGCTGATTGATTTTACACATTCCAGGGCACCATCTGAACTTCTGTCCTGAGAAGTCTAAGGAAGATTAGTTTCAATGATGTTTTTAAGCCCAACATACATTTCTACCTGTTGGAAAAATGTAAATGATTCTGCTAAGTCTCAAAATACAGTTAGCTTTTACTGTGGTCCCATTTTATTTTTTATTCAACTATTTTCAAAAAGCATCTGTATGAAATAGATGTGTTAGAGATTCACTGACCCTGAGAAAAAAGAGAAATGAGACACACAAAAAGAGAAATTATTTAATTTATTAAAGGTGTATTATACAGAGATTTTAAGTGACCTCAGCCTTTTTATTTTTACAAAACATTCAGAACCAGTGTGGTCGGGATTAAAATGATTGCTTTCCATTGCTTTATCTAGCATTTTTGGATAACCTACTTAGATTTCACCTAGAGTGAGGAATTTTATAAATGCCCAAGTTACTGAATTAAACTCATCCATTACAAGAGATTAATGTGTGTAGTCCTATGTGTAAATGGATCTACTGCAGTACACTTTCATACTTACTAATTTCATATTCTTGACAGTCCCTCAAATCTCTTTAGCTGCACTGTTAATACCGTCTCTTGCTTCTGCTGGTACAACCTCCTGTCTGGCCTGTTGCCACTGGTCTTCTTTCACAACCAAGGAGAACACAAACATTTGAATGGCTTCCCATTTATTAACATGAACTCTAAGTTCTTCACAATATGGTAGCCAGTTTTCCTGGCCTCAACTCCATGCTTCAACTATAATGTTGATGATTCTCTGCAATCTCCAACTCTCACAGTTCTCACATGTTGCTCCTTCGCTTACATGATGTCATATACCCTGGTTTAAGTCACCTACCGTATCTCTAATCATACTACATAACTTGTTTGAAAGGTGTAGGGATTAAGAACATAGACACTGAAGGAAACTTCCTGAGTAGGATTCTGGGTTTGCTAACAGCTACCTGAACCTAAGCAAGTTACTCAAACCCTTCAATAATGTTTTCTCCTCTACAAACTCAGTTTAACAATTGCATATACCTCAGAGTGCTGTTTTCAGGATCAGATGAAATAACTCATGTTCACTAGTTAGCACAGGATATATAGCATGCAGTATATTCTTAACAAATGTCAGTAATTTTCATTAATAGCACCACCACTACCACCACCACCACCACCACCACCACCACCAGGCTGAATTAGTCTCTGTATTGTTCATAGCCTTTCTACATCCTACTATACTTCCTAGAACCCAGTAAACATTCAACATATTAAAAAGGTTACATGAATTCCTACTTAATATGTGCCAATGGTATTCTATGCATACCCCTAAAAGACAAGCATAAATAAATGCTAAAACACCCGACTCAAGTCCTAAATATTTGTCTCTACTCTAACATATGCTCTTGGTTTTGCACTCTAGGAAAGAAAATGTCCTAACCTTGAATTCAAGGGGAGTTGTTCCGCTGCTCTTCAATGACTTTCTATGAGTTATCAAAGGAGGCTTCTGAATAGGGCCTAGGGTTTTGTATATTCTATTTCTTATGAATCAGGACAGTAAACTCTTCTATTTTTCATATTCCTCTTTCAGAATGATTTTGTAATAGTTCTTACTGGGCTTCCTCTGTTTTAGTAGGTATGATGTAGTCATTTTAAGCAGATGCTTTTTGTGGGCTGGGCAATGCGGCTCAGTGGTAAAGTGCTTGTCTGGCATGTGCCAGGCTTTGGGTTTGATCCCAAGGTTCTCAAAAATAAAATATAAAGTTAGATGTGTTTCATATTTCCAACTCCTCAATGACAAGATGGGTTCACTGCCAAAAACACAGATTTAGGCTGAACAACCAGAGCGCTCACCAGTGCTAGGCACGCTGCTCACTGAATGCTCGTGCCATCTTTGAGTGAAACCATTTTATTCCCATTTTACCCACACGACTCTGAGCAATCAGGTGAAGCACTCACTTCCTTGTTTAAACAGGGAGTAATGATAGGATTCAAAACCCATTCTCTGATTCAAAATCCAGGGCTCTTCGCAGAACACTAAATTCACATCACGTAGATGAATACATTTAGAGAATCCTGGCTCCCTACATCCATAATTCAACAATCACAATCTTGATCCCAGCATTTGTATCTTAAATGCATTGTTTTGGCAGAGTCGAATTCAGGCAGCTTCAAATTACTGCACTACGGACGTGGGCCTCGTCATTCTAAGATGTGTTCATGATTAAAAAGGAACTAGATTTGCAGCATGCTAAGTAAGTATTTTGAAGCATACTAAGTAAATATATCGATTGTAATGCGATTGAGTAGTAAAAATAAATTGAATGGAGAATGTGTAGATTTGCATTTTTCTATACAAAATGCACTGTTCTGTGCAAATGTGTTCATTCCCGCAATGATCACATTTATTCTAGCTTCTAATTACTTTTAACTACGGAGCACAGAGTGCCATTGCGGAAAGTCTATTGACAACTAGGATGAAGCACCTGACTGAAGAAACTAATGCTTCCAAGGGGCACATTTTCCCTGCTCCCTTTTATTACCTTGCACTGGGCAGAAATGTACACCTAAGGGCTAGTGCAGTATTTTAAGCACTCATCAATCTCCAAATAGCTGCTGTCATTCTCCACAGGCAGAAACCCGCAAAATTAATATGGAAAGGCCAGCTGCTGACCTATTGATCTCTCCCGCCTTATTCACCCTTAGCAATGCCTTGGTGACAAATGAAAAGCTTGAGAAAATTGCCACAAGTCAACAGGGATTTAAAAAACCCAGTGCTTATGTTCTTGTTCCCCGGTAACTGAGAAGCCCTTTTCTGAAGCACATAAACACTTGGTATATGTGTGGGGAAAAAAAAAAAAAAAAAAAAAAAAAAACTAGCAGACTATTTATTTCATCAATGAATTACCTTATCTTATGCATACACAAAATAGGATATTAAATATTTACTCTCTCCCTTTAAGAAAATTTAAACGACTGTACAGCAAGAGCTATGATCCAAAACTCAGTAATCACTCAGGGAAATTCAGTATAATTTATAGGCACAATCTCTTGATGCTAGTAACATTATGAATTCTTTGACTCTTGTCAAACAGACAGTACTGATGAAATCTTCCCACGACTGTACTGTGTTCCTATGGTTTATAGTGTTGAAAGCCGAAAGGCAAGGGGTTAATGGGTTTTAAAAAAAAAAGAGAGAGAGAGAGAGAGAGAACGAGAGCGTGAGAGATGGAAGGCAGAGAAGGGCCCAGTGGAAAACAACTGAACAGAATGCAGAAGTGATTGGTGACAGCTGGAGTGAGATCCTGGCGGCAGGAGCAGAGCTAAATTGAATACTCCACTCACTCCATCTATCTTAAGGCAAAAAAGCAATCGAGTTTAAGGGGTACATTTTCAGCACTGCACAGGGAATTAGCCATGAAATTCTCATTAAAGATAATGGGACTTTCTATTACAACTTTCAATACATTCTCTGAAAGTTCTCCGTGTATATCTTCAAACCTAGGCTTAAAAACCAACTGCAGGGCAGAAACATTCCACAGCCCCTGTGCTTTTCTCTAGAAGCAAACTAAGGTGTGTTTTATTTGACTTCAATTCCTCGTAAAGGTTAGCAGAGAGGCGACCACTGACCTTTTGGGCTGGGTAATGGAGGAGCTTTCAGGCCCTGGAGAAGGTATTTGCTATGCTGAAGATGTCTATGCATATCAAAGAGTTGAGGTTTGAATCTCTGCTTCCCTACATTGTAGATTCTTCAGCCTCATTTTTTTGAACAACTTATTTCACTTTGCTTTTCTTACTTTTATTTCTGTTGTGTTTTTTGGGAATTAACTGAACATCTTGGGTACCTGTCCCAGCTAACCGAAGTTGCTGGCAACCACCTTTCTGGGCCTGTGTTCTCCGATCAGCCACCTGACTTCTATGTTCACTTCTCACAGGTTCTCTGATGACAACAACATTTAAAAGAGGTGTTCAGTACACAGTGTTCATCTATCCCCCTAATTCTTCCACATTGTGGAATTGTTTTCTCTCTGATCTTATTTATCTAAGACATGGAACAGAAGTCTGTATGTTTCCATACACTTCTAGCCAATCCTTCCATGTTTTATTCTGAGGCGTCTCCCCATCAGGGCACAGAGGAGAGGAACAAGAATCACCAGTGAATATCAATGTTCTCTATGTACACTTGTACTGCTGAGATATCTATACTCTCTCCTCCAATGGACAGAAGATGGAAAACTTTTATGTCATTTATCAGAGTGGATACAAAGCCACTAACCTTGAAGCCCTTAGGAATATAACCCAGAAAAGTGACTGAAATTTTATTTTGCTTTTAATATAATTTTGCCCATTTAGGAAAAACAATAACTTCAGCTTATTTAAAATAAATATTAAGCCAGGTGCAGTGGCGCACGCCTGTAATCCCAGCACTTTGGGAGGCTGAGACAGGAGAAACTCAAGTTCAAAGCCAGCCTCAGCAACAGCAAGGCGCTAAGCAACTCAGTGAGACCCTGTCTCTAAATAAAACACAAAATAGGGCTGGGGATGTGGCTCAGTGGTCGAGTAACCCTGAATTCAATCCCCAGTAAAAAAAATAAACAAACGAATAAATAAAATATTGAAGAATCATGCCATTGTTAATAGTTTTAAAACTGAATTCTGTATTTATCACTGTTAAATAGCTAAATACAAATTTATTAATATGAGCAATAAAATTTTATTAATAAACTCAAAGAGTAAAATTGGGTTTGGTAAGTATAGGTGAAATATAATTAATAATGTTAGTTATTGAGATATGTTTAATTATATTATAGTTAGTTATACTAACACACATCATGATTACGTAGACTTTTCCTATTTTAATGATGGAAAGTAATCACATATAAACTCCTGTGTTATGTGTACTGAAAGTGAGGCCTATTTGGTCAGCATCACAAGATTCCTAGATGTCAGATTTAGACAGCAATAATATGTCACTTTCAGAAATATTGCTTAATTAATTTTGTTCATAGTACACTTAAGAATAAAAATTTCAAAATAACTTACTGTATTAATCTATCAAGAGTCATATCAATCAAGCAAAGATATTAGGTGGTAGTCACATAATGATATCCCTGAAAAATGTGACCAGCTTTTTAGGGTAAAAAACTTTTATAAAAGATAACAGAACAAGGTAAAAGAAAGAAGCACTGTCATGTTTGAAGTATCTGATTTCTCCCTACTATTCTAATAAAAAAATACCTGTTTTATTTATCTGGTTGTCTTAATTAGCATGAATTTTAGTATTTATTTGACTATTTACAATTCAGTAAAACATAAATTCTGGATTTATGTCTAATGAGAAGTCATGAGACTAGATGTACACTTATGGAAGACAGCTCTACTTATCTGTCATAGTTGGATCTATTTTGTCTTTCAGAGCCCAATTGCAGTACTTTATTTTCTTCCTTCTAAAAACTGGAACATAATTTTAGATCCATTTTCGAGAATGTATTATATTCTTGAATATGAGCTAGCAAGAAGGTTTCTTTGGTTCTAGTTAGTCATCTTTCTAGTGATTTAAAATTCCAGTGTCTAATCTTGTTACTGGATCTCTGCAAATATTTTTGCACCCAAAATGGATACATTTGAAACCATTTGCTTATGGAAGTAATTTATTATTTTCTGTCCCACACATAGAATCTAACCTACAAAAGGAAATCCCCAGAGTAAACCTACTCCTCTTAACATATCTGCCCACAGTAGACAAGATGCAGCTTCCCTGTTTGCCCGATTGGGACTCTGATTACCTAAGTCAGGTTACCTTGAATGCTCTACTTTCATGAGACTCTACATTACCTAATCTAGGCCTATTTGTCAATTTGTCCTCTGATGTCATGGTAATGACAGAATAAAATATTACCAAGAAAGAGTCCTTTAGAAGTTCAAAGTAGTTTTTAAAACGATTAATTGATATTGCCTGAATAAGATTTTTATAAATGCTTCTGTGAACCAAGAGTTCATATTGATCTTCATGTTGATCTTCATTTGAAATAAAAACTACTCCATGAAATAAAAACTACTCCATGAACCACACTCCATGAACCACACTCCATGTACAAATTCCTTTCTGGTTGTTTTTATATTTTATCTCCTGGCTTTCAACTCTTTAACAAATGCTCACAGTCATACTTTGGGTCCTGCACTGTGGTTAAATGATAGGTAACACAAGCTTCTGCTTGCGGGCAAAGGGCAGGGAGGATGACCCTGGGAATCCAACCCCGCTCTGTAATGTTCAATTTTCCAAATTACCAACCAGTAAGTGCACTTTGGAAATGTATTCTTTTAATTTGATTCTTAAAATTTCATATTCATTACAGCTAGCTTCTGCAGTGTATTAGAGGAAACAACTGGATTATGCAGGCAGTGGCTAGCCTGATGATTGCCATTACTGCATGTTAACAATAGTGACAGGCCGGCCTTACCACAGACTCTCTCCTTACGCCTGTGTGGGGCTCTATCCATAGGGGAGTTTCATGTGTTGGGAGCTGGGTATTGATGAGCCACAGAGACAATGTGATCCTCCTGGTGGTGACACTAACCACCTCCCTTCAGGTGATGGAACTCAAGGTATATTAGTTAAAATGCAGAGCCTTCTGGGAAGAGATTCAACCTCACAAACTGGAAGAAAAAGGTAATTTTTGTATCCAGATCTCCAATGTTTGGGTTCAAAGACATCACAGGCTAGCTGGCATCATGAAACCTACACTCAAATCACCCACCTGCCATAGGGATATACCAAGGCTCAGATACCACTGACAACCCATCATTAAAAGTAAAGAGAAACAGGGGCTGGGATTGTAACTCAGCGGTAGAGCGCTTGCCTGGCATGCGTGAGGCCCTGGGTTCGATCCTCAGCACCACATACAAAGCAATAAAATAAAGACATTGTGTCCATCTACAACTAAAAACATATAAAAAAAAAAGTAGAGAGAAAGAGTACGAGAACAAAAATTCTCTGGAATGAGTCCTTAGAGAGAAAAACCATGCTCTAAGATTTCTTGCCCTCAGTAGAAATTTCTTTGACACATTCTTTATTCTTTCAGGTATTTCTTTGGAAATTTCTATTCACTTGATCCCTCTGGCTAAGGAAGCCGAAACCAATGTGTATAATAAAAATGATATCATCTTTGTTTTTCTCCTCAGGAAGACACAAGCTTTGAGTTGTGTAACATTTGCAGTATACTGATAAATACTGATTAAAGAAAAAAAGAGTTGGCTATTAAGCAGGATGGGAATAAAGAACCAACACAAATTAAAATACCACATTGAATGGAAGGATGCTTCAGTAAGAAATAAAAGGGAAATTTACAAATTCCCTGTAGTAAGCTTTTTGATTGCCTGCAACAAATAACCGGCATGGGTACAGAAGAGAATTCAAAAAGCCACAGTGCTGATTTGATTTAATACCTTAACAAGGTTTAACTTGGCAAAAAATAATTTTGTCAATAAAGCAAGTATTTACACAATATAAACAGCATAAGTCTTTTCAGGAAGGAAAATTTTTTAAAAATCAAGTACTTTCATTTATTGATAAAGGAAGGAAAATTTTTAAAAAATCAAGTACTTTCATTTATTGATCAAGTACTTTCATTTATTGATAAAGAATTTTTAAAAAATCAAGTACTTTCATTTATACAAATTAAAAACTATGGAAATATAATTTTACATCTAGCAAAAAAAAAAATACACAAATGGATTCTGATACCCTCTGAAGACAAGATAAGGTGTGAAAGTGCTCCACAGCTATCTACCCTACTAGTTCTATTGTATAAAAGGACAATCTTTTGGGGAGCCTAAACAATATATTAACCAAAGAGCTTTCAATTTTTTTATTTTAAATTTTAACTGGAGGATATTTTTGTTTTCTTATACTGAGAAAATACATTGGACTTGAACAGCAACATATAGAAAGTTGCCTCACTGCAGGTATTAAGTGCAATGAGAAAAGAAGATAAATCATAGAAGTTAGTGTTTAGTAAATTGTGGTATTTCCACTGGCTGGAATATCATGTTGCCAAATAGATACCAAGAAAGTCAGGCTTAGTTTCTTTTGTGCCTCTGTAACAGAATAGATTGGGTAATTTATTTATTTATTTTTTTAAAAAATTCTTTTAGTTGTTGATGGACCTTTATTTTATTCATTTATTCATATGCGGTACTGAGAATTGAACCCAGTGCCTCCCATATGCTAGGCAAGTGCTCTACCACTGAGCCACAACCCCAGCCCACGACTGGTTAATTTATAAAGGACAGGCTTCATTCTTGTAGTTGAAGCTCAGGAGCCTATGGTTGGGAGGCCTGCATCTAAGTCTAAGGTGAGGACCTTCTTGCTGCATCATCCTATGATGAGTGGCAGATGGGCAAGAGAGCATGAGAGCAGAGCAAGAGGGGTCCTAATTCACTATTTTAGCAACTCACAGTTGTGATGAACAATCCACTCCCATGATAATGACATAAATTTTCAGAGAGGTAATGACTAATTACCTCTTATTCAGCATAAAACAGATTGTTAAACCACAGGTTATAGTCTGAATGTGTCCTTCAAAATTCACATATTGACACAATCATCGATGTAATAATATTAAGGTAGGACCTTTA
>PVHX01009850.1:0-67983 GCA_004024805.1 Geosciurus inauris
CCCCGAGCTTTGCTCCTGCAGCGGGGTCTGGTTTCTGCGCGCTGGAGGTGTGCAGGACCAACGGGAACTTTGTTAAGAAGCAGCGAGCATCTTCCTTCACAGAGAAGACTGCCCACCTTTCCAGTCTCATCTGGGTCAATGATGACTCCAGGAAGGCCAAGAATTGTGTTTTTAGACTTCCAAAAATACCTGGGGAAAGTCCTGGACAGAGAGGTGGTAGACAAGGGCACCAGTGATGTCAGTATGGGTCATCTGAAGCCAGAGGTAGATCCACTGTGTACATCCAGCTGTTGTTCACGAAAGAGTTGGGTGTGCTTTGTCAAGACGCTTAGAAATTATGTGTTTATCCAGGCACATTTTATTGAGCTGCGATGCATCCCAGAAAATATAAGTTGCTCTCTAGAAACTGGAAACCCATCCCTGGGTGCCTCCCAACCAAAGGCATGTCTAGTTGAGAACAAGAATTCTGGGGTCCTGCTCTGGGGAGTTGAATCCTCACCCTGGCTATTAGCTACCCATAACGCTGGGCAGGTTCCTTGACCTCTCCATGCCTCAGTTTCCCCATCTGAAACAGGGATAAAGTTAGGGTTGTTGTGAAGATTTAATGGAAGTGTCAGTGTTCAGCACGGGGCGGATCCTCTTCTGTTTGTGGTAGAACCAGCTCTGCTTCTTCGAGGTCTGAGGCAGGCCAGTTGCCTCGTGCCCTCCAGATTGTTACATAAGCCCATTTGTTCTCGGTAGTACTTCTTCAATGTGCTTCAGACAACCGCCATGTGACTCTTGCATCCTGAAGTGTGTTTGGTTTTTTGAATCAGGGTATCTGCTTCTGATGGGAATCAGTTCAGCTACAGCAATAGATGTTGCAGGCTGGCAGTCTGGAGGTCTGATTTGTCCTCAAATCTCAGTCTCAACTAAATTGGTTAGACAGCACCTGGAGAGTCGCTTTGCCTTTATTCCACTCCTGCCTCCAGTAAAATGGTCTAACTGGGTTCTTTAGTTGTTGTTGATATTTGTTTTTGGTACTAAGGATTGAATCCAGGGGCCCTCTACCACTGAGCTACATCCCCAGCCCTTTTTTATGTTTAATTTTAAAACAGGGTCTCATTAAGTTGCTGAGAGTCTTGCTAAGTTGCTAAGGTTGGCTTTGAACTTTCGATCCTCCTGCCTTAGCCTCTTAAACTGGGATCACAGGTGTGAGACACCACTGCTGCTGCTGCTGCTTTTTTAAAAAAAGATGTTGCAGGAAGCAAATGAGATGTACCATTCCTGCAAAGAAAGGTGTGTTGAGGCTGGAGATATAACTCAGTGAGCACTTTCTTAGCATGAGCAAGGCTGTGGGTTCAATCCCCAGCACCACAAAAAAAAAAAAAAGAAGAAGAAGAAGAAGAAGAAAGGTGTGTTGTGTATTATTGTTTGCAAAGAGTATTTTCAAACTTTTTGGTGAAAAGTGCATGTAGAGAAGTACACAGACCCTAAAAGAACAGCTTATATGTTCTCACACCCACATATCTGACCCCTAGGCCGAGAAACAATGTGACTGTCATTCCAGAAGTCCCTCCACACCAAGAAACTGTATCCTCAGGGGCTCCCCCACCCCAAGCAATACTGTTGAGTTCAGCTATTTTTTCTTTCTTTTCTTCCTCCTCCTCCTCCTTTCTCCTTTCTTCTTAGCAGCAGTAGTAGTATTTTTGGTACTGGAGATTAACCCAGGAGTGCTTTACCACTGGGCTACATCCCCAGCCCATTTTTATTTTGAGACAGGGCCTTGCTTGGGTTGCTGAGGCTGGTCTTGAATTTGTGATCTTCCTGCCTCAGCCTCCGGAGTCGTGTGCCACTGTGCCCAGCTGAGTTCAGCTATTGTCACACCTGGATTTTGTGATGAGCAGCACATACTCTAGCACCCAAGAGGTGAAATTGCTGTTATGCCACCTGAATCTCAGGGAACCGTGTCCTTGTATGGGGATAGGACTCTTGGGGGCTGGAGACAATGACAGTTGGGTAGTTAACACGATGGAACCAAACCCATGAAACTGGAAGTCCAGTTGCCTGTGTTCTGGAAAGGGAGCCAGTAGCAGAAACTAACAAAGACTATGGTTGCTGACTTGTCAATAGTTAGAGAAGCATCCAAGGTAAGGATGGTGTTGGCATTTTGTTTTTCTTTCTTTTTTGATTTTATTATCATTATTAATTTATTTTACTTTTTTTTTGTACTAAGGATTGAACCCAAGGGTGCTTAACCACTGAGCCATGTCCTCAGCCCTGTTTTTATGTTTTATTTAGAGACAGGGTCTCAGCGAATTGCTAAGTGCCTCGCTAAGTTGCTAAGGCTGGCTTTGAACTCCCGATCCTCCAGCCTCAGCCTCCTGAGCTGCTGGGATTACGGGCGTGTGTCACTGCGTTCAGCTATTAATTTATTAATTTTTGGTACCCAGGGACTAAACCCGGGGGTGCTTTGCCCCTGAGCCATATACCCTTTTTATTTTTTATTTTGAGGCAGAGTCTCATTAAGTTGTTTAGGGCCTCGCTAGGTTGCTAAGGTTGGCCTCGAATCTGCGATCCTCCTCCTGAGCCCCTGGGGTTACAGCATGCTTCATCGTGCCCTGTGTGTTGGCATTTTGGATGGGACGTGGTTCTACTAAATAGCATCGTCTCCAAGGAAGGGAAGGCAGTGGTTTTTAGTGAGTTTTGTTCTGTTTTTGAGTTTTATTGTGTTAAATACACAAGCAGTTTAAGCAAATGCTCTGCTGTAAGAAGAGCCTTGGCCCTCCAACAGTTTGTATGTTGGTTGGGGATAGAATTTAAAAACTAGGCCACTGGGGTGGTGGTACATGCCTGTATTCTTGGGGACCCAGGGGTCTAAGGCAGGAGGATTGCAAATTTGAGGCCAGCCTGAGCAATTTAGTAAGACCCTGTCTCAAAAATTGAAAAAAGGGCCAGGGATGTAGCTCAGTGTTAAAGCACCCCTGGGTTCAATCCCCAGTACCAAAAATTAAAAATAAATAAGTAAATAAATAAATAAAATAGCTAGGGCAAAGATAAACCCTCAGGGAAGGAGGGCTTCACCAAATCTTGACAAATTGGTAGAATTTAGAGAAAGAAGAAGCAGGCTTTCAGGCTAGAAGAAACGTCCCCAAGGAAGTGGAGCCTTCAGGTGGTCTTCTGAGGACAGTGAGGAGACAGATCAATACCAAGAGTACAGAGGGTTCTGCTAGATGTGGCCGGAAGGTGCACTCTGGGGGAGCCATCCAGCCTGGCAGCTGTAGACACAGGCTTCAGAGGTTCTCAGCACTGAGTCTGGGTCTGGAATCCGGGTTTGTCACTGAGCTTGAGAGTCCTGGCTAGTGACATTCGGAACCTACTTATAATGAGAATTCAGTTGCCTGAGACGATCAGCACGCGCCTGCGTATTGTCAGGCCTGAACACGGCGGGAGCTGCCATTGTTACTTGCGTGCAATTTTCAATGTGTTTCACACTATATTTCTTGTAAGCTTTTCTTTTTTTTTTTTGGTACTGGGGATTGAACTCAGGGGCACTCGACCACTGAGCCACGTCCCCAGCCCTATTTTGTGTTTTATGTAGAGACAGGGTCTCACTGAGTTGCTTAGCGCCTCGCCGTTGCTGAGGCTGGCTTTGAACTCGTGATCCTCCTGTCTCAGCCTCCCTAAGTGCTGGGATTACAGGCGTGTGTCACTGCGCCTGGCTCCTAAACTTTTTATTTTGAGATAGGGTCTCATTAGGTTGCTTATAGCCTCACTAAATTGCTGAGGCTAGCCTTGAACCTGTGATCCTCCTGCCTTAGCCTCCAGATGCTCTGGGATTACAGGCATGTGCCACCGTGCCTGGTGTAAGCTTTTTCTTAAAAGACCAGATGGTAGGGGCTGGGATTGTGGCTCAGCGGTAGAGCGCTTGCCTCGCATGCGTGAGGCACTGGGCTCGATCCTCAGCACCACATAAAAATAAAAATAAAAAAATAAAGATATTGTGTCCATCTACAACTAAAAAATATTTTTAAAAAAAAAGACCAGATGGTGAATATCTCAGGACATATGGGTCTTTGCTGAAACGAACTTGTTCTGCCCTCCTAACTCAAAAGCCACTCAGAAGCAACTGCTCATGCATGGGCGTGGCTGTGTTCCAGTAAACCTTGATTTACAAAAATAGGTATGAGGCTGTCTTGGCCCACAGGTGGTATTTTTGTTTGTTTGTTTGTTTAGGCACTGGAGATTGAACTCAGGGGCACTCGACCACTGAGCCACATCCCCAGCCCTATTTTGTGTTTTATGTGGAGACAGGGTCTCACTGAGTTGCTTAGCGCCTCGCCGTTGCTGAGGCTGGCTTTGAACTTGCAATTCTCCTGTCTCAGCCGCCTTAAGTGCTGGGATTACAGGCTTGCACCACTGCGCCTGGCTCACAGGCGGTATTTTTAATTACACATGTGTGCACCCAAAAAAGTCCTCACTGAGGTGGGTGCAGGATCACTCGGGCCTGTGGTTAACTGTATCTGTCGCACTTCGTATCAGGGTTGTGGAGTGGATGTGGACCCTGTGTTCCGTACATGGTCATGTGTTAGTTATTTAAAACATTACTGAGCTTCTTCCCTCAGTCCCGGTGTGCTAGGCCCCAGGGGAGTCTCTGTGGAGGCAGATAAGGCCTCTGCCCTCATGGAAATGACGTACAAGTTCAAGATGAGAAGTAAATGAGCGATGGACAAACAGGATTTCAGATTGTCAGGCAGACCTTGTGACAGGGCACTCGCAGGGAAGTCCGTGGAGAAGGTGACCAGGGAGCACTCTCCAAAGCAGTGACATTGCTTCTGACGAGGAACCTTGGCCAGGCCAAAAAAAGGGACATCATCTAAGAAAACAGGTAGTTGTTTTAAAAACACACAAAGAGCCCAGAAGTACCTAGAGTGAATAGGAAGCACCCCTGTTCCCTGCCCTTAAGAAGAGGTGAGTCCTAAAGTGACTTGCCCAGTGTCCTCCTGGGTGGGAGTGATGACTGTAGGCTCTGAGAGGCTCTATTTCCGGCAGGCATGCCGCCTGGAGCAGGAGGCTCCCTGTCAGGTTGGTATCCCAGGACTGGTGACCCGGCTGCAGCCGCGGAAGATGTGCAGGGCGGCAGTCTTTTCTCCATTCCCCTCCTCCCCTGGAGAGGTGAGATCCGCCAGGACATTAAAAACCAGCCAGGCAGCTTGTTCCTGGAGAGGGCTGCTAGGTATGTGTGGGAATTATATTGACAGGTTTAAATCAATAGTTTTGTTCTCACTGGCTTCAGGGGAAAATGTTCCGAAAGTTCCCAAGGACCCGAATCACCAGGGCAAAGATCTAAATAAAATAATACTACACAGGCATTTTATGAGGTGGGGCTCCTTCTCCCTGCTTCCTCTTCCCCTGGGTCCTTGCCTTGCAGAATAGAGGCCAGGAGGAACCAGAGGCCCCAGTGCCAGCAGTGAGCACCAGTCCCGGGTCACCTGATCTGCACCCTTGAATAGACGTTGGCGGAGCAGCAGCGTCTCCTCTGAGCCCTATCCGTGGGTCTGGTTTCAGTGCGGCTCTCCTTTTCTGAAATGTTTCTCCGACGTCGGCTTTCTGTTGGAAGCTCGTCACTGTACCATCCTCCTGTCCGCCTCAAGCATTCCTGGCCCTGTCTCTCCATGGGGTGGCCCTAGCTGAGGCCCACGGGATGGGACGGCCCCGGGTGGTGTTGAACGTGGCAGAAGCTCACCTGCACCTGGGGTTAGGGAGAAGCAGGGCAGTTCTGGCGGCAGCAGGTTTGCTGCTTCGAGTGGGAGGACCAAGGCTGACTGCTCACTAGGCGGTCACAGGACATGCTCCAGAGTGTCGGATGGCGCAGTGGCTGTTCCTGTGAGTCTCCCTCCAAGCTCTTCCAGCTGGAGCCCAGTGTGAAAAGAAATTCACAGAAAAATTGAAAATCCCATGCCAGCTGGCGAACCTGATGTCCTGGAGAATTGACATGGAGTCGGGGCTGGAGAGGTCAGGACAGGCTTTAATGCCAAGGCAGGGAGGGGCTGGGCGGTGCCAGGTGCAAGGGACTCTGGCACTGAGGCAGGAGCTCACGGTCAGCCTGGGCACCTTAGCAAGACCCTGACTCAAAATTAAATAAAGAAGCCTGGGCATGTGGCTCAGTGTTTCAATCCCCCATACTGAAAAAAAAGGGAAGGCAGGCGGTGGGGGGTAGGGGTCAGAATGTGCGTGTGGTGGGGAGGGGGCTGGCTTTGGCTTTGGTAGGTACCTTGGGGTCCTGGGCGTCCTTCTCCCCCCTGGAATCAGGTGCTCATCTGGGCCTCGGGATTCACCACCATGGCAAGGGCATGTTGCCACCAGAGCTGGCAGTGCCCTCATGTCAAAGGGAACATCTCCCCGTGCTAGAAAGCCCTCTCCGTGGCCTTGCTGCCGATGAAGTGGCCCTCTTAGTGGCATCTGGAGCTCTGCCCTGCCGGGTAGAGCAGAGAGCTGGCCTGGAGACTGGACCGGGTGGTGGCGCTGGCCAATGTGGGCAAGCTCTCCAGCCAGTTCTCCCTGCTGCTCACTTGAGGGGACACTGTAGAGCTTCCATCTGAGGCCAGAGAATGGGGACCGTTTCTGGGAGAGTCCTTCTGGCTGGCGCTGAAAGTTGAGGTCACTGATCCGCTGGTCATTCAGCAACTTGGGGCCCAAGAGCGTCTCCTCTCCTTTGCCTGCAAAGCAGCTGGCCCTGCACAGAGACGTTCTTTGCCATCTGCATATTTGTGACTTATCGTCTCCCCTTTGCTCGTGGGTATTTGCAGACATAGAAACGCACAAGGAGGTGTTCGCTTCCTATGGTCCCCTCCTCCCCAGGCAACTGTGTTTCACAGCAGCGACCAACAGAATCTCAGCCCCAGTGCTGTGGGAGAAGAGGAGGGCCTCGCGCATGCGGGATGGCTCTGCTGCCTGTTGACACTGGGAGGAGTGGAGCAGCAACCTGTCCCTCCAGTCAGGAGGCTCGCAGGGCACAGCTGAGATTGGAGGCATTTTTCTGGCTCTTGCTCTTTGTTTTTGTTTTTGTCTTTTGGTTATTTTGGACCTCCAGGTGCTCTGCCACTGAGCTACATCTCCAACCCTTTCTTTTTCTTTCTTTCTTTTTTTTTTTTTGATTGACAGAATGCCTTTATTTTATTTGATTGTTTTATGTGGTGCTAAGGATCAAATCCAGTGCCTTACATGTGCCAGGCAAGCACTCTGCCAGTGAGCTACAGCCCCAGCCCTCCAACCCTTTTAATTTTTAAAAACTTTTTATTTTGCGACAGTCTTGCCAAGTTGCCCAGACTGGCCTCAAACAACTTGCAATCCTCCTGCCGCAGCCTCCCAAGTCCCTGGGATTACAAGGGAGTGAGGGAGGCAGGAGGATGGCCAGTTCGAGGCCAGCCTCAGTAACTTAGTGAGGCCCTGTCTCAAAATAAAAAGGACCAAGGACGAGCTCAGTGGTAGAGTGCCTGGCTTTAGTCCCTAGGTACTAGAGAAAAACCAACCAACCAACCATGGATTGTAATCTATGAAGTTCCCAACATGTCTCCTCAGCCCGTGGAGTATCTGGCCACCCTGCGTAGGCCTTGGATGGAGGTCAGGGTCCCCGCCATGTGATTAGACGGTGACTCTGGGGACTATTTTCCTCTAGCACCCTGGTGTCAGGGTGGGGTTGTTCAGTGGTCTTGTGTAGGCGCAGCAGGCAGAAAAAGGGAAGTGAGAGGAACCCAGAGCCAGCGAGGCTCCCAGCCTTCAGAAGCCTGGTTCAAATGAGGCTTTGAGAAACTGCCTTCCTGCCAGGGTGTGAACAGCACTGAGTGTGGGGTGCTCAGAACACCTGGCAGGGCTCCTGCGAGCCCCCACCTCCAGTCCCACTGGGGACAAATGGAGTGGCACGGGGCCTGCCAGTGTCTTCCAGGCCGATGTGGCTTCCGGGCCTCTGGTATTTGCCTAAGAACCGCTTGGCAGAGCCTCACCATTTTCTGCTCACTCTGAGAGGCTTCCTGGGTCCCTGGTTCCAGGGTAGAGCAGTCATGGCGCCTTGAGGCTTGGGCATGCTCCTGCTTAACTGTAGAAACTGCTCTGTCCAAGTCCCCGGGAGAGCTGGTCCTTTTCGGCCATCTTCGTGCCTACGCCCCAGAGGAAGTGCAGGAAAAGGAAGCCCACGGATAGTTCCAGTACTGCCTTTGGCTTTCAGCAGAGCTGCCCGCAGAGCAGAGCGCCTGCCGGGTCTCCAGCAAAGGGACTGGCAGCAGCGATTTGGGAGGTCGAGAAAGAAAACTGTGGAACTGGTTCTGTATTTGGTGCCAAATAAATGGTTAAGGAGCCTCCATTTCACCAGACTTGCTTATAAAACAGTGCAGCCATGGCAGACCAACCCTGTGTGAGCTCCTCTCGGGAGGGGTGCCAGCCTGCCCAAGCCAGTGCCCACAGCCTGGCATAGGTCCTTCTGGGCAGGGACTCGGCTGGCCCCCAGGGACCTCAGCTAAGGACATGGTTTTTCATGTCCATTTAGAAACGGGGACCATCTTCTCCAAATCAGGGGACATCTAGTTCTTATACAGGAGGGCTTCTGAGTTCTCCAGCTCCGTAGTCTGCTGGTCACTGTGGTTGGTTGCCATTTCCTGGCTAAGGAGGGGTGGGATCTCCAGTTCGGGATTCCAGAATCATGAGAGTAGGGCAGAAGCATCACAGTTGCCTGGGTTGGTGGAGCAGCAGTCACCAGCAACCCAAGCCTCTGCTGACACCCTCACGCCATCGAGGAAGCAGCAGGTGGATGTTCCTGGCCTGCCCCTACCTCCCCATTCCCACAGAGCTCGAGGTTGAAGCCCTGGGATGGCCCAGTGCCCCGCTGCTCCGCCCTCCTGGGGAGGGTACAGAGATGAGCACTCTCGGATGGTTTTGGCAGGTACCCCCAACCCCAGCCCCACTGAACAGCTGTTGTATGCAGGCGGGCTGGGCGCCTCCAGCGCTCCCACCTCCTGGAGGGCGTCTTGCTGGAGACTGCAGCAAGTAGAGGAACCGCTGGGCAAGCCTGAGCCCAGGCTCCCTGCCTACAATAGGAGGCTGCCTGCACGCTTCCTGCACGGGCATCCTCACTGAGTCCTGGGAAACTGCTTCTGAAAACTACGGGCTCTTCACCAGCTCCGGCCTCGCCCTGGACCCTGCTGGATCCTCTACAGAAATGCCCTTGGCAGTGGTGTTCCAGGCCTGGGTGGTGTGACGGCATTGCTCTTAAGAAGCTTGGCTAAGACTAAAGCATTTATTTGCTTGTCTGCTTGCTTATTTCTGAGGAGATGGATCGTGAGCGCTGGCTTTTCCCTTTAGATCTGCCCGAGGCTCGCCCATGTGGCTGATGCAACCTGGGGCTGGGGGCGAGATGTTACTGTGGCCCTCCCAAGGGAATGGTAGGTAGCTCTGACCACACCAGCCCTTATGCAGCTGCCACAAGCCACACTAGTCCTCTTGGGTCCTCCACTGAGGAGTCCAGCCCTCGCGGTTCGGAGGCACCCCAGCTCCCGAGGTAGTAAATGGTACAGGTGACCTCAACTCTGCCTTTCCTCTGGGACCTGCCCTGGAGAGGAAGAATGTCCCAGAAGATCCTGGGGTGGTTTTCCCCATCAGTGGCCATGCTGGGGTAGGACTCCAAAACACTAGGTGGGTCGCACCTGTGGCGGCTCCTGAGGCTCACCCTCACCCAAGTGCACCTGCAGGGCTCTCAGGACAGTCAGCCTCGTAGACTGAGGGGACCCAGGGGTCTCTGCTGCATAGTCTGTCTCTAGGTTCAGTTGAGCCAGGGTCTTGCATAGTTGCTCAGGCTGGCCTTAAACTTGCAATACTCCTGCTTCTGCCTTCCGAGTTGCTAGGATTACAGGTGTGTGCCACTGTGCATGGTGGATTTAATGCTTGGGACAATTTGAGGTGAGGAAGCAGCCCTTCAGTTGAGGTCTTTTCTGCTTTTAGATTTCCATCTCCTAGACCTGGACTGCTGAGGCTGTCCTCAACTTGCTGTCATCTAAATATACTTGGTCTCCTTGGAACCAGGAGGGAAGCTGCTGTTACCTGGTGATCTCCTCCCTGGGTAGCCAGAGAGCGCCATGCCTCAGCTGGCGCCGGGCTGAGTTTTTCCTACATCCATAGGCCTGCCCTCTGTGGGTGAGCAGGGACTGGCGTGGCTGGGGGCTGCAGAGGAGCCCTGTAGTGGTCGGCAGGCCACGCAGCCGTGTGTGCAGACCAGTCTGTTCAGCCCTGCAGAGCCTCCTGGTGTTGCTGGAGCAGGGATTTTTATCCTCCTCTTTAAATATAAAGGTGTGACCCACCCCGCTCCAGAATAGCCTGGGAGTCAGTGGCAGAGTTGGAATCCAGATCTCCCATCTGTTGGGCTGGCAGCATCAAATCCTCTTGTGGTTTGACTAACTAGGGAGAAAGAAAGGAGGTCACCATCTTCTCTTCCTTCCTTCCTTTTTTTCTTCCAGCTGTGGGGATTGGTTTAAGGGGTGCTGTACCCGTTTTTGTTCCCAGCACTTTTTGCTTTTTGAGACAGGGTCTTGCTAAGTTGCCCAGGCTGGCCTTGAACTTGTGATCCTTCTGCTTCAGCCTCCCAGGTAGCTGGAATTAGAGGTATGTGCCACGGTGCCCAGTTGTAACCATCTTTTCATTTGCCCATTTATAATCTTTCACAGCTGCCTTTGAGTTACCTATTATGGAACAATCTGAAAGGATTTCTTGGTACCAGCTATGGCACTACACAGTGTTTTGTGTTTGTGTGTCTGTGAGAGAGACAGCAGAGGGCTGGGCTGTGGCAGCCCAAGCACAGTGGGACTAACCCCAATTAAAATGCTCTGCGTCAGGCATTCTTGGCCTGCTGGAGTGTGCCGCCCACATTTCCCTGAAGCCACGGGGTCTGGCATGTCTCGTGATGGCCAGTCTTCCCAGGAGGCTCAGGAAGCACTCACTCCTAGCTGGGAAAGGGTCCGAACTAGCCGTCTCAGGCCTGGTGCCTGAGCACACCCCAAAAATCAGACAGAAGAGCCACTTAGCCCATCCTGGGTATCTGAGACGGAGGCCTGGCAGTTCTGGGACCTTGGGAAGCACAGCTTCTAAAGGGCGCTCTAAGAACGAATGGCCTCTGCACCTTCAACTGACCTTGCTTGTTTGTAGATTTTCTTCTGATGAGAACTTTTTCATCCTCCCTTGTTCAGGCATACCAGCCCACCCGCCTGTGGGCTCACCTCTGTGCCACCTCCCAGGACAGGGGAGCCCGTCCGTCTTTCCTGTTGAGAACTCTCTGCCTTACTCCACCCATTCTCCTTCTGCCAACACCCTTTTGGCAAAACTGGGCAAAGGAGTCTCTGCATCTGCTGTCTCCTGTCGTGTGCTCATTCGCTTCTCCCTTCCCTTCTTCCCGCCTCCCTCCCTCTGCCCCTGCTCTTCTCATGGACTGGCTTATGTCAGTTATGCCCACATCCCTTTATTATTATTATTTTTTAAGTTTTTAAAAATATTTTTTAGTTGTATATGGACACAATATCTTTATTTTATTTATTTTATGTGGTGCTGAGGATCAAACCCAGTGCCTCATGCATGCGAGGCAAGCGCTCTACCACTGAGCCACAATCCCAGCCCCCTCCATTTATTATTTTGAAGTAAATTCCAGACATTCCATAAATGCTTCAGTATATATTTCTCCAAGATGAGGATTCTTTTCTCATATAACCCAGTACCACCTTTACATCTTTAAATAGTTGGCCAGGCACAGTGGCGCACACTTGTCATCTCAGTGATTCAGGAGGCTGAGGCAAGAGGATCATAAGTTCAAAGCTAGCCTCAGCAACTTAGTGAGACCCTGTCTCAAAATAAAAATAAAAATAAAAACAAAGGAAAAGGAGTGGGGCTGGAGGCCAGTGGAATAGGTCCTCTTGGTACAAAAAAATTAATAATTTTTCCTTAATATCATCAAATTTCTGCTAAATTTTCCAGTTCCAATTGCTTCATTCATTAATGTTGTTTCTGGAAATGCCTTGTTTGCTGAAGCAGGCTCCCCACCTGCTCCCCACCCTCCCTCACACTCCCGGCAGCTGTGTCCTCCCCTTTCACCCCGGTTTCCATCATCAAGTTTCCCAGCATTTCCCTTTTAAGAGGTCCTCAGCTAGCCGGGCGCAGGGGCGCACGCCTGTAATCCCAGCACTTTGGGAGGCTGAGACAGGAGAATTGCGAGTTCAAAGCCAGCCTCAGCAATGGCAAGGCGCTAAGCAACTCAGTGAGACCCTGTCTCTACATAAAACGCAAAATAGGGCTGGGGATGTGGCTCTGTGGTCCGGTGCCCCTGAGTTCAATCCCTGGTACCAAAAATAAAATAAAATAAAAGGTCCTTAGCTGCTCAGCCCCTGGGGCCCAATGGTGCCCTCCCTTGGGAACTCTTCACTTGGCTTCTGGAACACACCTGTCCAGGTGTCCTGCTGCCTCACTGGCTGGGTTACACTTACCTGGGAGCATTGAAAACATGCTGGCTCTTGGGCCCCACCTTGTTTCTTCGTCAGTCCGGGAAGGGGCCTGGCCTGGTTATTTTTCTCAGATTTCCCAAGTGGTCCTTGGAGCCACTTGAGCCCGCACCCCTGGTTTAAGGGTGGAAGTCCAGCAGCTCGGCACTTGGATGCTTCTGGTCCTGCACCCCCAAGATGGCCCAGCCCCCTCCATGGCGCTCGCCTCTCCCCCTCCAGACCCATTTCTACGACTGCCTCCCTGATGCTCCACGTAGACTTGGTGGGTATCTTGACCCTCCCGCAGCGGAGCACCCCGTGACCTAGAAACAGCACTGCTTTCCTGTTGCTCAGACCCAAGACCTTAGAATCCCTGCCACCCCTTTCCTCACACTCCACACCTGACCAAGGAATCCCCGGGTGCCACCTTCAGACCCTGAGCCGACCTGTCCCACTTCCTCTGCCTGCCACCTTGGCCTTCCTAAGTCTGTGCACATGCCGCACACAGCAGCTTTGGTAACATCACCTCCTTCTTCTGGTAATGTCACCTCCCTGTTTCCAACCCTCCACCACTTCCCATGCGACTGGTAACGCAGCATACTGTCCTTGCTATGGCCTGTGTGGCTGTCCATAACAGTCCTTGGCCGCCTTCCTGGCCTCGCTGCGTGCCATGCCCATACCAGCCACACCATGCCCGTGGCCCACGCCAGCCTCCTCGCTGTTGTGCCTGTCCCAGGACCTTTGGCCTGCTGTTCCCTAACGGGGGCACTCTTCCCCCAGGAACCTCCATAGCCACGCCCTCGGAGGCATCTTCTCTGGCTCGGTTTGTTTGTTTTGCAGTACTGGGGGTAGAACCTCCGTGGTCTACCACTAAGCAATGTCCCCAGCCCTTTTTATTTTGAGACTGGGCATCACTAAGTTGTTGAGGTTGGCCTTGAACTTCTCAGCCTTCTGAGTCACTCTTTGTAACAAGCCTCCATACCCTGCCTTGTTTTATTGTTGTTGCGTTGTTTGCTACTAGGGATTGAACTCAGAGCTTTGTGCATGTTAGGCAAGTGCTCCACCACTGAACCGTTTCTAGCCCTGTTTTATTGTTTATTCAGAGACAGAGCCTTGTTAAATTGCCCTGCTGGCCTTGAACTTGCAGTCTTCCTGCTTCAGCCTCCACAGGAGCTGGGATGACAGGTGTGCACCACTGTGCCTGACTCTGCTTTGTTTTTTTTTTTTGTTGTTGTTGTTTTTTAATAGCATTTATGGTTCCCTGATGCTGTATTATATATCAGCACATAGTTTATCTCTACCACCAGAAAGTAAGTTTTATAAGGACTCAAGGACTTTGTAAAAGAATAGTATCTTCCGGGCACAGTGACATACACCTGTAATCCCAGCTACTCTGAGGACTGAGGCAGAATTGCAGGTTCAAGGCCAGCCTGGGAAACTTAGACCCAGCTAGTGGGGATGTAGTAGCTCAGTGGCCAAGTGCCCCTGGGTTCAATCCCTAGTACTGTGAGGTAAATAAATAAATTTAAAAAGAATAGTACCTGCTGTACATGAAGTAAGTGCTCAGTAATATTTTTGACCTGTATGACAACTTTTCATGGTTCGAGCCACCCTTTCTGGCCACTGCTAAACTAAATTTTGAACAAGTAATGCCTCCTCAGCCCAGCCTGTCCCAAGTGCACTCACCTGTGCTGTTCAAGTTCTACACTGGGGGTCAGCAAGTTTTTTCTGTAAAAAGCTGAATAGTAGCCAGGTGTAGTGGTGCACGCCTGTAATCCCAGCACTTAGGAAGGCTGAGACAGGAGGATCGCGAGTTCAAAGCCAGCCTCAGCAACAGCAAGGTGCTAAGCAACTCAGTGAGACCCTGTCTCTACATAAAACACAAAATAGGGCTGGGGATGTGGCTCAGTGGTTGAGTACCCCTGAGTTCAATCCCTGGTACCAAAAAAAAGGAAAAAGAAAAGACCTGGTTTGAAATCTGGCTTCCTCTTAACTCGCTTGGTGACCTACTTTATGGGGTTACTCTGATGATTAGGTATGTTCCTGAGCTGTGCTGTCATCATAGCTGCTGGCACTTGAGCGTTTACAAGGTGTCACGCCCTTCATCTGAACACTCGTGACAGCCTTTATGAGGGATGGTGCGGGTACTGAGCCCATTTTACAGATGGGGAGACCGAATTTAGAGAGGTCAAACAGCAAGTGAGTTGGAGTCAGATGCATGCCGTGTTGTCTGACCCCAGGATCCACACTGACCAGTGGTCAGTACATGTGGGCTCTCCCCACCGCTGGCATCAGGTCCCCCAGCAGATGTCACTGAGCTAGAAGCTGGTAATCGTCTCCCCGGCTGGACTGTTTGCTGTACTCCTGGTTCTGTCATTCAGAGGTCCTTGTTTATGGGATGTGGGTTCTCTTCCACAGCGGTTTTTTCGGAGCCTATTGGTCTTGCTGGTGGTCACTGCCTGTGGCCTCTCTGTGGCTAAGGGACAGCACATCTGCTGTTTACCTGGTGCTATGCTTTGCTGACCAGCTCCCGAGGCATGAGCTCAAGCTGTTGGCACAGCTCTCCAGGCTCTCGAAACTGTGGTGCTGAGATTGAACCCAGGGCTTTGGCAGGCAACAGGCAAGTGCTCTGCCCCTGAGCTGCTCCTGGCCCTATGCATTATTGATTCCTGGAAATTTTTTTTCTTTTTCTTTTTCAGTTCTAGATCTATGTTGGGCTATAGCATTGATTTAGGATCTTTTTGTCCCCTGAGATGATGGGAAATCTTTACCAATCTCTTCCTGTAAATAATGCCTATAGAGAACCAGGTGCAGTTAGCCAGACGCAGTGGCACACGCCTGTCATCCCAGCACTTAGGGAGGCTGAGACAGGAGAATCTCAAGTTCAAAGCCGGCCTCAGCAATGGCGAGGCGCTAAGCAACTCAGTGAGACCCTGTCTCTACATAAAACACAAAATAGGGCTGGGGATGTGGCTCAGTGGTCAGGTGTCCCTGAGTTCAATCTCCAGTACCAAAAAAAAGGGGGAGGGGGCTGGAATAATCAAAACAGTTTTGAAAAAGAGTAGTGGGGGGGCTGGGGTTATGGCGCAGTGGTAGCGTGCCCGCCTAGCACGCGTGAGGCACTGGGTTCGATCCTCAGCACCACATAAAAATAAAATAAAGATATTCTGTCCACCTACAACTAAAAAAATAAATATTAAAAAGAGTAGTGGGGATAGAGGAAGGAGTGGACCTACTCTGCCCAGATCCAAATGGTGAATAAAGTGAAAATAATTAAACACAGGGCACGACACAAGCATGACAGTAGATCAGTAATGCAGAATAGTCTAGAAAGGGGCGTGCGGTATCACATCTCAGCAGGGGAGGGCTGGCCGTTCATTAATATGAGGAAATGGGTTTTCCTTCCAGAAAATAACGAAGCTGCATCCTTACTGCAACAACATACAGAGATCTGAACATAAGAAATGAAACCAGGGTTGGGGTGCAGCTCAGTGGTAGAGTGCTGGCCTAGCACGTGCAAAGCCCTGGGTTCAACATTCAGCACTACAGAAAAAATCAAATAAAATCTGAAGTCCTGGAGCTGTTAAAAGAAGCCAGTGCAGTGGCGCACGCCTGCGATCCCAGCGACTCAGGAGATGGGCAGGAGGATCTCAAGTCCAAGGCCAGCCTGGGCAATTTAGTGAGACCCTGCCTCAAGAACAAAAAGTAAAAAGGGCTGAGGCCATCGCTCCGTGGTACAGCGCCTTGCCATCCACAGGGCACCAGGACCGCAGGGCTCCATGCGTTACGTTTACGTTGCCTGTATTTTCACGACAAACGGCTGTTGTCCGCGGGATCATTTAATTTTGTTACCTTGACATGAGAAAGGAATCTTGGTTCCTGCCTGTCACGCAGCTGAGAATCGCATTGAGGGCCTGGTCTGCTCGCCCCGGCCCCCTTCTCTGTTCACACCTGCGCACACCTCCACATGCACCACGCCTTCTTACGCAAGTGTTTGATGGCTATGGCTACTTTTATAATCAAGAAGATGAGTAAACTTTGTTCTGCTTTTGATTTTTTTATTCTCTTAGCTAATTATTTTTTGTAGTGCTGGGGACTAAAACCAGGGCCTCTCACCTGCTAGGCAAGTGCTGTACCACTGAGCTACACCCCCAGCCCTTTTATTAAAAAATTTAGTTTTTTTGGGTGGGCTACCAGGGATTGAACTCAGGGGCACTCAACTACTGAGCCACATCCCCAGCGTTTTTATTTTTTTTATTTTGAGACAGGGTCTTGCTGAGTTATTGAGGCTGGCCTTGAATTTACTATCCTCCTGCCTTGGCCTCTGGAGCAGTTGGGATTACAGGGTCTTCAATTTCTTTTATTAGTTTATTGTAGATATACATAACATTGGTGTTCATTTTGACATAATTATACATGCATGGAATATAATTTGCTCCAATTCAATTCCCAGTACTTTCCTTTTTCCTCCCTTTCTCCCTCCCCTGTTCCCTTTTCTCTGCTGATCTTTTTTCTATTAATTTATAGTTTTTTTTTAAAAAAATTAGTGCATTATGGATATACATAAAGGTGAGATTCACTGTGTGTATTTATGTGTGTCATCGGGGGTCTGATCAACTTTGTCCCACCGTTCCTCCGCTTTCCCATCCCCCCCCTCCCCTCAGTCAGTCCCCTTCCTCTACCACATTGACCTTTCCTGTGTTTGCATGGAAATCCCCTGCCCCTTACAGGTTTTGCTTTTTGATGAGGAAGTTACACTACATCTCCAAGGATCCTTTCAGCTCTGACGTCTACTTAAGATGCTCTGGTCTCAGCGGGGCGTGGTGGCGTATGTTTGTAATCCCAGCACTTTGGGAGGCTGAGACAGGAGGATCACGAGTTCAAAGCCAGCCTCAGCAACAGGGAGGTGCTAAGCAACTCAGTGAGACCCTGTCTCTACATAAAACACAAAATAGGGCTGGGGATGTGGCTCAGTGGTTGAGTGCCCCTGACTTCAATCTCTAGTACCCCCCAAAAAAGAAAGATGCTCTGATCTCACATTTTGAAATTAAAAAACAAGCCCTTGCAGTGGTGCAGCCTGTAATCCCAGTGGCTGGGGAGGCTGAGGATGGAGGCTTGCAAGTTCAAATCCAACCTCAGCAACTTAGTGAGGCACTAAGCAACTCAGGGAGACCTGGTCTCTAAATAAAAAATAAAACAGGCTGGAGATGTTGCTCAGTGGTCAAGCACCCCTGGGTTCAAATCCTTGTATCAAAAGAAAGAAAATAAAAACCAAAAATACTTTTTTTAAAAAAATACCCAAGCCAGGGCTGGGATTGTAGCTCAGTGGTAGAGCACTTGCCTCGCAAGTGTGAGGCACTGGGTTCAATCCTCAGCACCACATTAAAAAATAAATAAAGAGGGGCTGAGGTTATGGCGCAGTGGTAGCGTGCTCACCTAGCAAGCGTGAGGCACTGGGTTCGATCCTCAGCACCACATAAAAATAAAATAAAGATATTCTGTCCACCTACAACTAAAAAATAAATAAATATTTAAAAAAATAAAGAAAGAAAGATATTGTGTCCATCTACAACTAAAAAAAATTTAAAAAAAATAAAATACCCAAGCTGGGCACGGTGACTTAAGCCTGTAATCCCAGCACTTAGGGAGGCTGAGACAGGAGAATCGCGAGTTCAAAGCCAACCTCAGTAACAGTGAGGTGCTAAGCAACTCAGTGAGACCCTGTCTCTACATAAAACACAAAATAGGGCTGGGGATGTGGCTCAGTGGTCGAGTGCCCCTGAGTTCAATCTCCAGTACCAAAAAAAATAAAATAAAATAAAAAATAGCTATGTTCCCTTGACCCTGACCCTGCAGGAGTGCCTCCAGCCACTGCAGAGCCAGGGCCGGTCTGGTGGTTCGGTTCTTCTGTCTTGCAACTCCTAAAGCCTTTCCTCCTGGGGCCCCGTTTGCCTGCCTGGGGGATGGGCAGACCCTGCAGGACTGAGGTCTGTCCCCAGCCAGCAGGGCTGCTGGTCTTGCTCTGGGCCACAGAGCAGAGAGGCTGTCTTGTTGTGGGGCTGAATGGCTGGCCCCTCTCCAAGAGCACATGCTTCCTGGTGTGGACAGATCCTGCCTGCTGCAGCCCCCGCTACCACAGCTTCCAGAAAATGCTTCACAACACCTTTGTCCCGCGCTTAAACCTGAGACCAGGGTCTGTGCTCTTGTGTGCCTCTCCCTGTGGCCACAGCCAACCAGGATGTGCTAACCTGAGCTTGGTGAGACTTTCCTCCCACGCCTTTGCTGGGAAGGGCCCTCCCTCCATAACCACGGTCGCAGAGAACTCAGGCCGCAGTGCAGGGGCCTCCTCAGCCCTCACAGGCTGGTCCAGCTGCCGCCCCTGCACGGAGCTTGCTCTGCGCTGTCCACTCTGCTGCTGTCCGGGTCTCCCTGCATCAGCCAGACCTGGGAACCACGTCCTCCTTGGCGTAGGGCTTGGCATGAGCCTGGCGTGCACCCAGAACCACGCTCAGCCTTGCCAGTGCCCTCAGGCCCGTCCATCGCCCCGCACCAGCCTTCTGACAAGGACGTCGGCCTTTTGTGTGCAGAGGGCGGCCGGCTCCAAGCAGGGCGCTGCTGCACAGCTGTGTGTGGCTGTGACTCTCACCAGCATCACCTTGTCGTGAAGGCGCTTACCGAGGGGCTTTCTGGACAGGGCTGTGAGGAGGTGGGCTTTTCCTCTGGGACTCCAGGGTGGAGCGGCAGCAGGGCAGGATGTTTTAAGATAGACTCTTGGTCACTGTGGAGACGTCATCTGGCAGTGGTTTTCTCCACTGCCTTCCTGATTCCGGAACTTCTGTGGCCCTCTTCTTTATTGGTTTTTTTCTTCCAGCTGCAGAGCTACTTTGCTGCATGTGAGGACGAGACCCCTGCCATCCGGAACCACGACAAGGTCCTGCAGCGCCTGTGCGAGCACCTGGACCACGCGCTGCTGTACGGGTGAGGGGGGCTCCAGGCCACGGGAGGCTTGCGGCGCAGACACGGCACCCTGCAGACATGGATCCCTGGCCTCACCTGCCTCAGTGCCATTCGCCCTTGCCAAGCGAGGCTGCAGCCATCCGCAGGTGGCTCTGAACCAGCAGAGCAGGCTCACACGCTTGGGGAAAAGCTGGGTGCAGCGCATAGCTGCCCGTGGGCCCCGTGGGCTGCAGCTGCGTGGGGCAGCCCCCCCAGGCCCCAGCACTGTCCTGTCCTCACAGGCTGCAAGACCTCTCGTCTGGTTACTGGGTGCTCGTGGTGCATTTCACCCGGAGGGAGGCCGTCAAGCAGATTGAGGTGCTGCAGCACGTGGCCACCAACCTGGGGCGCAGTGAGTAGCACCAGGGGGACACAGGGCCGAGGCCAGCCATGCCCCACCACGGGCAGCTCGGCTCAGGTGCAACCCAGCCAGCCCTTGGAGACTCACTGCCTTGTGGCATCTGGTGCCAGGGGCCTTAAAATGCCAGCACCCTCCCCAAGACCCCATTTTCCCTGCACGTGACAGTTGGTGGGTGCTTTGGGGTGGAAGGCGGGCATGACGTAGAAGAGGCCCGCACTGCTGTCCGAGCCCAGGCTGAGTGCAGGGGGAGGTTTCTGTCCCCAAGCTGGGATCCGGGTTAGCCTGCAGGGCAGAGCAGAGTCCCTGGGAGCTCAGCCTGGCTGATGTGCCCCCGCCCTCTCTCCCACGTTCCTGGCCGGCCTTGAAGGCTGTCGGAGAACCTGGTCCTCTGCAGCCCTTTCTCTTCTTTCTGCCCTTGGTTGGCAAAGGGAAAAAGGCCACTCCCTGGCAGGCCCGCCTTCTGGTTACTCCTGCCTTCGCTTGCAGGCCGGGCCTGGCTGTACCTGGCCCTCAACGAGAACTCCCTGGAGAGCTACCTGCGTCTGTTCCAGGAGAACCTGGGCCTGCTGCAGAAGCACTACGTCAGGTGAGTGTGCCGCTCGTCCCACCCGCCTCCAGCTCCCCTGAGCCTCAGCCCAAACTTGCTGTCACATGCAGACACTGCCCTGTGCCTGTCAGAGGCCCAGCCTGGCATTACGTGCTGAGGTCATGGTGGCAAGGGCCAGGGAGCCCTCGGGGCTGCTGGTGATGTGGCTTCCTCCGGCGGCTCTGGACCCTGCCAGGGCCCCTGTGTACCGCTGGTGCTCTGCCTCCGACTCAGCAGTGTCCGCCCTTGGCCTCAGTCCTTGTTGGGGTCACTGCAGGGACAGATTATTTACAACAGCTGCTGCTGAGAGTCTGACAAGCCTTATGCCACACGCCTAGCTCTGGAGACAGTGGCAGGCGAGTGTCATGTGGCTCAGACCCAGGAGGATGCTGGGAGGAAGGGAGTGGGGCGCCGCCCCGCTGGGTGCTGTCCAGGTGCGGGGGCTGTCGCGGGTGCAGCTGCAACACAGTTGGGTGCTGGTGGGGTTGGGCCGGGCTGGTAACCAGAGCCAGAAGCACCGGTGTCCCTTCCCGGGTCCTGCAGGAATGCCCTGGTCTGCAGCCACGACCACCTGACGCTCTTCCTGACCTTGGTGTCTGGGCTGGAGTTCATTCGATTCGACCTGGATCTGGTGAGACACCGTGGCTCTGGCTGCCTAGGGAGCAGAGAGGGGGATGTGGGGCACAGGCTTCATTTCTCAAATCTTCCTGGGAGCAGGCAGGGTGCAGCTGGGCTGGAGCCATGCTTGGTTGTTCAGGAGCGGGGAAGAAGCTTCTGGGGCGGTGAAAGTGAGGGCGGGAAGAGTCTCTCTGGACTCCCTGTGGCAAGGATTCCTGGCGCAGTGACTTCTCTCTCTTTAAGCAATGTGGGGAAAACCACATCCCCAGAAGCACTCGCCCTCATGTTTAGGGCATGCGAGTCTGAGAAGCACAAGGCCTGCTCATTCCTGTGTCTCCTCGGATGCTGGCTTCCCAACTACTGTGCCCCAGCCGTCATCTCCAAATTCTCCAGCTTCCCTCACTGCAGGCACTGTACAGTAGTCCCCCTTACCCACCAGCCCCCAGTGGAGGCCTGAGACTGCAGAGTACCAAGCCCTCTCGAGAGTGGTTTTTCTTCCATATACATGCCTCAAGTAGAGTTTAATTGTAAATCAGGCATAGTCAGAGATGACAGCTGGGCGTGGTCGTGCCTGTCGAATCCTGGGACTCATAAGGCAGGAGCATTGCAAGTTTGAGGCCAGCCCAGCAACTTAGCAAGACCCTGTCTCAAAAAACAGAAAGCCCAGGATGTAGCTCAGTAGTTGAGGCCTCCTGGGTTTGATCCCCAGTACCACACACACACACACACGCACACACATACACATACACACACACACACACACACACACACAAAACAATAAACTATAAAGAAATAATAGCTAGAGGCTGGAATTGTGGCTTAGTCATAGAGCGCTTGCCTCGCATGTGGGAAGCACTGGGTTCGATCCTCAGCACCACATCTAAATAAATGAATAAATAAAGGTCAGTCAACAACTAAAAAAAATTTAAAAAAAAACAACTAATAATACAGTAGAACAATTATAACAATGTGCTATAAGGAAAGTTATTTAAGACTTATGACTTGTTTATTTCTGGAAGTTTCCATTTAATATTTTTGGAGTCACAGTAGCTAAAACCATGAAAAGGAAAACCTTGGACAAGGGGTCGGCTACTACACACATGGGGTGGTGACCGTACCGCCACTGGACTTGGCTGTCCAGGTGGGCCTGGCTGCCCTGTCCTAGTTATATCACCCTCTCTGTGAGCGCAGGCCAAAAAGGGAACTCAGCAGTGGTAGAGAATGGGAAGAATGAGAGCTGATAGCGAGAGACCAGGGAGGTAGGAGAGGCTCAGCTGCATCCTGACAGCTGCTGCTGCTCCTCCTCCTCCTCCTCCTTTTTTTTTTTAATACCAGGGATTTAGCCGTTGTGGTGGCTCACGCTTGTAATCCCAGCACTTTGGGAGGCTGAGACAGGAGAATCGTGAGTTCAAAGCCAACCTCAGCAACAGCGAGGCGCTAAGCAACTCAGTGAGACCCTGTCTCTACATAAAGCACAAAATAGGGCTGGGGATGTGGCTCAGTGGTCGAGTGCCCCTGAGTTCAATCCCCGGTACCAAAAAAAAACAACAGGGATTTAGCCCAGGGGTACTTTTACCACTGAGCCACATCCACAGTACTCTTAATTTTCTTGAGACAGGATCTCACCATGTTACTTAGGATCTCACTAAGTTGCTGAGGCTGGCCTCAAATTTGCCATCCTCCTGTCTCAGCCTCCTGAGTAGCTGGGATCACAGGTGTGCACACTGTGCTGGCTCTTTCCTCTCTTTCTGTGATGCTGGGCAAGGAGCCCAGGGCCTCGTCCATGCAGGGCAAGCTCCCCCACGGCTGGCGCTCTCACTCCGCCAGCCGCAAGTCCACAGCTGCAGGAGCCAGGCCCTCACCTTATCTCTGCGTTCACCAAGTCAAGCACCCAGTTTCTCAAAGGAAAAGGAGCACAGGAGAGTGTGTCAGAGCCAGTCTCAGCCTAGCCTCCCACCTCACGCCCCGCCCCTCTCCCCCCAGGACGCCCCGTACTTGGACCTGGCCCCCTACATGCCCGACTACTATAAACCTCAGTACCTGCTGGACTTCGAAGACCGCCTTCCCAGCTCTGTGCATGGCTCGGACAGCCTGTCCCTCAACTCCTTCAACTCCGTCACCTCCACCAACCTGGAGTGGGATGACAGTGCCATCGCCCCGTCTAGCGAGGGTGAGTGGCCCCGGACAAAAGGGGCTGGAGACACTTGAGCCTGGTTGGTGACATCTCTCCTGGTAGTTTTGATTCAGCGGTTGAGATTTGCAGTCCAACAAAGCCAGCCGAGTCCTGTGGTGACTAAAGAGTGGATTCCAGGCACCAAGAGCCAGAGCAAGGTCTTACGAGTGTCAGACGAGTTTCCAGAAGCTGCAGCCGCAGGCCCAGGGTGGGAGGGGTAGCTGCGGTGTGTCCTGGACGCACCTGCCTGACGTGGCAGATGAGTGCTGTCTCCCTGGGGAGGTCGCACCACCTGAGGTCCTGGGGTCCTGTGTGGCCCCGCGCCCTCTGGGCTCCCCCTACGCTTGTGGCTATAGGTCAGGTACACCGAGAAGGGCCTTGGGGTCATTCTGCTGTTTGAGTCCAGCAGCCCAATAGAACAGCCTGGTTTTTTCTCAAACCTTAGGCCTTGGTGTTCATTTCTGAAACGGGCCATTGCCCAGCTTCATGCCTGTAGGGCACTTCTCCCTCCATGTCTCCATCCTGCCTTACCTCCAGGCAAGGGATTCCCACAGTCCTCAGCCTCCTCAGAGCTGCCTCGACATGGAGGCCTTGGCCTTCCCTTTCCTTCATTTCTGCTGTGCCTTGGGTCCTGTCCCAACCGGGGCGGGGTGGGCATTTCCGCTCACTGTCCGCACGACCTGCAGTGCTGTCGTGCACGTGGAAGGCGCTAGCTTCTGCTTGGAGGAGCAGTCAGAGGCACAGCCTCGAAGAAGCCACCAGACCACCCACCCCTGAGCCGCCTCATCTGTGCAGTCAGTAGATGCAGGCTGCCTGGTGGGGTCTTGTTGCCCACCAGGCTTGGAGGGACAGGAGGCAAAGGGCAGAGCGTGAGGTCAGGCAGAGCAGGTTCCAGGTTTGGAAAGAAATGGCCCACACAGGCCCCACAGCTGGCCAGAGGCTCCTGGCCGGGAGCTGGGCGGCCGGATGCATAGTTAGGGAAGAGGGGGAGCCCCGTCTCCCTTTCTCCTTGTCCCCCATACCCCCCGTCACCCCTCCCTTCCTTCCACTCCTGTGTTTCTAATCTTCAGTTTTGTCCCTCGTTTTTGTAGATTATGATTTTGGAGATGTGTTTCCAGCAGTGCCGTCTGTACCCAGCACAGACTGGGAAGGTGGGACAGAGTCCGCTGTGACCCTCTTTTCCTGTTTTGCCATGTTTCCATGCCAAGCTTGCTGCATGTATCAAGATCAGCTCCTCCTTACTGACGATAATGCCCTGATCATAACCAAGCCAGGCCTGGCGTTCTGTGATGGAATTCTGCAGGAGAACTTGGCCTTAGCCCCAGCACATCCCTCTTCCCCGGGCAGCACCCCTGCCTCTCCACAGGGGCCTCGGGAGTTGCTAGGAACTGTTCAGGGCTCCTGGATCAGTCTTCCTGATGCCAGGAGCAGTTGACACACTTGGGGTTCAGAGGAGCTGCTCATCTGTGGGGCCCTAGTGGCCTGACCCAGTGAGCAGAGGCTGTTCTGGAGAGCGAGGCCTTTAAACCCGTGGGCTGTGAGTGCCCTGGGCTAGATGAGGACCTGGGAGAGAGAGGGCTTGACCATGGCAGTCCATTCCTGACGACCCTTCTCAGATGTTTTTTTTTAATATGTTTTAGTTGTCAATGGGCCTTTATTTTATTTATTTATATGTGGTGCTGAGAATCAAACCCAGTGCCTCATACATGCTAGGCAAGCGCTCGACCACTGAGCCACAACCCCAGCCCCCTCAGATATTTTGAAGGAGATTGAGATCCAAGTAAGGGAGCTGCCCAGGCACAGCTGAAGCTGCCTTCAGGAGGCTGTCTTAGGAGTTAAAGTCCATCAAACCTCCACCTTAGCTGCTGGGCCGCGGCAGTGCTTGGGCACCTCACTGTCTGTCACCCACTGCTGGGCTTATATAAATTCATAAAGCAGTTGCCCAGGTTGCCATGATTACTGAGAGCAGAGCTGGCGTTTCGTTTCTTTCTTTTTTTTGGTCCTGAGGATTGAACTCAGGGGCACTCGACCACTGAGCCACATCCCCAGCCCTATTTTGTGTTTTATGTAGAGACAGGGTCTCACTGAGTTGCTTAGCGCCTCGCTGCTGCTGAGGCTGGCTTTGAACTCGCGATTCTCCTGTCTCAGCCTCCCTCAGTGCTCGGATGACAGGTGTGGCCCCTGCACCCAGCTGGCTCAGAGCTGGCGCTTCTTCCTTATATCTGGGGCCTTCCCAGACCTTTTCCTGAAGAGCTTCCTGGCCGGTGGGAGGCTGGTCCTATCCCGAGGATGAGGAGCAAGGGTCCCCCAACCTTATTAGAGACATGGTCTCTGAGTAATAGGTGACAGATGATCTTTCCCAAGTAATTTCAGTATGAAATAGCTTAACTTTGAAGGAAATAAGATACAATTATAGAAAAATCAATTATGTCACTTGGCTAAGCGAGTAGCACAGTTTTAGTTTAATGAGCTTGAACCCAGAATTCCATCAGGACTTGGTCCACCTCTCAGCCTGTCTAGCCACACACGTGCTGGGCATTGGTTTTTCCTCTGACTCTAACAACTAACCCCTTCCTGATGTGCCTGTTCAGCCATTTGACAAGCAGGGCCTGACCTTCCTCTGCAGCCCCCAGAGTTCCCTGGGGCCTGAGGACCAACTGCCCCAACCTGGCCCGATGCTTACTCAGACCAGGTTGGGGCCCAGGACAGGGTGAGATGTGTCTCAACGGTGACCTTCTGCTTTCCAAAGTTTCTTGAGCACTGAAGAATTCCCTAGCATGCTGTGGCACTCACCTAGGGAGGCTCAGTCTTCATCTTCTCCTGGGCCCTGGAGGAAAGCTGGACTTGGAGGCAGCTCGAAATTGAGCCCTGGGGTGGGATGGAGGTAGCTATTCCATGCTCTTTGGGCTTCTTTTCTTTTTTTTTGGTACTGGGGACTGAACCCAAAGGCCTTCTGCTGCTGAGCTGAATCCCCATCCCTTTTCTGTTTTTAATGAGACAGGGTCTGCTAAGTTGCTGAGGCTAGCCTTGAACTTGCCTCTGCCTCCTGAGTCTCTGGGATTATAGGCATGAACCATTGTGCCCAGTGGTCTTTGGCTTCTTTGCAGGGCTGGTGGCATCTCAGCCTTGCTGTCCAACTCATTGGGGGTCTGCCCACTTGCCTCTTGGAACCCTGCCTGTGGGCAGCGACATATGCTGAGGAGAGCACAGGGGCTGGACGCCAAGCCAGGGGAGGGCTCTCGAGTCAAAGGGCGTGGTTTCCCAAAATCCTCTGACAACTAGGCCCTAGGGTCCCAGGGGTCTGACGAGAGCCTCGTGGGTCACTGGTGTTTTCTGGGATAGCTGGAGATTACTCCAGCTCCCTCCCGGGTCCTGTAGCACAAAGCAGTGTTCTTTTTTAAAAAATGGCTGATGCACAGGCTCAGCAGGCAGCTGCCCATGGTTTCCAAGTGCCATAAGAAGGTGGCAGCAGATTGGGCCCTCCCAGTGGGGCTGAGGGGAGCATGTTTGCCACCTCCCTTCTGGGCAGATAATGGCCAGCAAGATGTCCATACAACAGCAAATGGGGCAGAAACAGCCGTGTCCCTGCCATCAGCCCTTGCCCATGCGGCTGCACCGGCTGGGCCTCCGTTCTCTGTTTGGTCAGCTCTGGAGGGGCAGTGGGTGGGGTATCACCCCAAGAGGGTCCCTCGGCAAGCTGAGGTTTGAGTAGAATCGGGCTGTCAGCGCCACCCTTAAAGGGGCGCCTGGCCTGCCCCCCAAGAGCGCGAGTGGTGCCCGGAGAGAAGCCCACACCCTCTGAAGGGTCTGCGAGGCATCTGGGCAGCGCCTCCCCTCGCCTTGCATTCCTGTTGCCTGTCTGGCCCCCTGTGTGCCCGCCCCAAGGCCCTCCCCTCTGGCTCCCCACTCCAGCTGCCCGGCCCCCGCCCTGGTTCTCTGGTTTCTTCCTCTGTTCTCTGTGCTTCCTTTGTGTTCTCCCTTGTCTGGGCCTTCAGAGGACTTGAGGTGCCTTTCAGCCTGCGAGTGGGGAGTAGGCTGGAGGAGGTGGCGGGCTGCCTGTCCTCTGGCAGGGCCACTCTTGGGTTCACCTAGGAGGTGTGCGGCCTGTCCTTCCTGGCTCCCTTGGAGGCAGCAAGGTCACCCTGCCCAAGGGCTTGAGCCTGGAAGCTGCTTCACCACCGACGTTAACTGGCCAGATTGTGAGCTCCTGAGGGGTCCCAGGGTGGCAGAGATGGCGATCCTCCAGGTTGCTCCTAGAGCACAAGCCCTGTGTCCCGTTGGGTTGGGGCCTCTGCTCTTGAAACAGGACCACCCAGTCGGGCCTCCCTGGAGGAGTCACTCGCTTCCCCCTGAACGGTTATCCTCTGGGGTCCAGGGGGGTCTCATGGGTGGTCTCCTGTCTCCTTGCCCTCCCAGATGGAGACCTCACGGACACTGTCAGTGGCCCCCGCTCCACTGCCTCAGACCTGACCAGCAGCAAGGCATCCACCAAGAGCCCCACCCAGCGCCACAACCCCTTCAACGAGGAGCAGGCAGAGACCGTGTCCTCCTCCGACACCACGCCCGTGCACACTAGCTCTCAGGAGAAGGGGGAGTCCCAGGCCCTGGGCCTCCTGGACACCTGCACAGAGCTGGAGGTCATCAGGTCAGCAGGGAGGGCCCTGGGGAGGTTGCAAGTGTCCCAGCGTCTGTGTCCACTCCCGCCTCACTGTTGAGACCAGGGCAGGCTGGGTCTGCCCTGATGGTGGTAGAGCCCCTCCATGGAGACTGAGAAGCAGCCCCAGCAGTCCTTTGAGCAAGAGGAGTCGGCAGGCCTGTCCTCCCCACCACAACCAAGTAGAGACAGTGGCCTAAACAGCAGACCTTTACTTCCCAAGGTTCTGGAGGCTTGGAGTCTGAGATCAGGGTACATCATGATTCGTTCCAAGTTCTCAGACATCCATGCCACTGTCTGCACATGGCAGAGCAGAGAAAGAGCTCTCTGGGGTTGCTCCTGTGTGGGCACAAGAGGGCTCCACCCTCGAGACCTCCCACCTCCCAAGGCCCCCACTTCCTGATGCCATCATGTGGGAGTTAGGTTTCCACGTATGAATCTGAAGGACACAAACATTGGGTCCATGGCAAGGCCCAAGCCCTGGAGGTAGGTGGCCTGTATACGCAGCAATCATGATTGGCTTCTGAGGCTGTGCCTAGGTTGCTGAGGCATTTTGTTTGGTCCATTTAAGACCAAAAACCACCTTCAGATTGGACTTCCTCCTGAGGACGTTTTTAGAAGTCACTGTACCAGTCCTAGTCCAGCCTGGTTCATTGGAAGAAAAATATCTTTGTCATATGGACAGGGACATAGAGGGAGGGAGGAGGTCAATGACAAGTTAGGGCTCCTGGTCAGAGCCTCAGTGGAGCAGAGGCTACCTGACCTTCCCTGGGCCCTGTTCCTAGAATTCTCCACCCTGAATGAGAAGAGAAGCCCCATATACCAGTCTGACATGCTGGCCTGAGTCAGGGACATTGCTCCCCAGGGCCTGGAGCCCAGAGGACCACCCCATAGGCTGGTTCTAGAACAGAGCAGCTTAAGCTGGGCATGGTGGTGCATGCCTGGAATCCCAGCAACTTGGGAGGCTGAGACAGGAGGATTGCAAGTTTAAGGCCAGCCTCAGCAACTTAACAAGGCCCTGTCTCAAAATTAAAAATAAAAAGAGCTGGGGATGGGGCTGGGGTTATGGTGCAGTGGTAGCGTGCTCGCCTAGCACACATGAGACACTGGGTTCGATCCTTAGCACCACATAAAAATAAAATAAAGATATTCTGTCCACCTACAACTAAAAAAAAAAAATATTAAAAAAAAAAGAGCTGGGGATGTAGCTCAGTGGGTAAGTGCCCTGAGTTCAATTTCCAGTACCAAAAAAAAACCCACGAGAAATAAGAGCAGTTTAGCCATTCAGCCTTGGGGTGGCTTGGCCAGGCCCATTCCACCAGTGTGGAACCATAGTGGGGCCAGGACTTTGTGCCTGGAAACTGAGTGTATTTCTGGGTGATTTATCCCTGGTGACATGCCCACATCCGCGACCTACCTGGGTACGGTGGCACAAGCCTGTAATCCCAGCACTTAGGGAGGCTGAGACAGGAGGATCGCGAGTTCAAAGCCAGCCTCAGCAGCGACGAGGCGCCAAGCAACTCAGTGAGACCCTGTCTCTACATAAAACACAAAATAGGGCTGGGGATGTGGCTCAGTGGTCGAGTGCCCCTGAGTTCAATCCTCGGCACCAAAAAAAAAAAAAAAGACCTGAGCCCAGGGGCCATCAGTCTGACTCACCATGGCCGGGTTGTATTTCCTAAATAGTTACAACCAACTCAGTTTTATCAGCTGGGATTTGTAGGATCTGCTCAGGGATCCCCTGGCTACTGCCACCTCTGCCTCCCTGTGCTGTTCCCAACCCATGGTCCTACCCCTGCCAGCACCAGGGACTACTTCAGGGTACCACACTGCACAGACCACAAAGGCTCTGGCCATGACTTTGGAGGGCATGCACCCAGGCTGATTTCCCTTGGTCCCCAGTACTCGGGTCTAAATCCCTCCCCATTACTGCTAATCCAGGGTCACCAAGAAGAAGAAAATGGGCAAGAAGAAGAAAACCAGATCGGATGAGGAGGCAAGTCCTCTGCACCCCGCCTCCAGCCAGCAGGAGTGCAGCCAGCAGGGTGATGGTGCTGGCCTGGCCTGCCCAGGCCTGGGGCAGGACTCGCAGGAGACCAGGGCCTCCCTCCAGGAGGAGGGCGAGGGACCCAGCAGCACAGCTGAGAGCAGCGAGCACTCAGAGTGTGGTCAGATGGGCTTGCTGATCCCTGAGATGAAGGATACCTCCATGGACTGCCTGGGACAGCCCCTGAGCAAGGTCATTGACCAACTCAATGGGCAGCTGGACCCCAGCACCTGGTGTTCCCACGTTGAGCCCCCAGACCAGTCCTTTCGGACCGGCTCTCCCGGGGATGCCCCGGAGAAGCCACCATTTTGCGACTTTAGTGAGGGGCTTCCAGCCCCCATGGACTTCTACTGCTTTACGGTCGAGAGTCCAAGCACTGTCACATCAGGTGGCAGCAACCATGACCCTGCAGGGCCTGGCCAATCGCTGCATGTTCCTGGTGGCCCTGCGGCTGCTGGCCAAGAAGAAGAGGGAGGAAGAAAAGAGGGAGAGACTCCTGGGCCCCTAGAGGACACAGCACAGGAGGCTCAGGAGCCGGAGACCCAGGAACTGGACACCCACTTGCCCCTGGTCAGCAAGGAGCCTGAGCCAGAGCCCAGGACACAGGAGGCTCTTTGCCAGCTCAAGCGGGACCAGCCCAGCCCGTGCCTAAGCAGCGCCGAGGACTCCGGGGTGGATGAGGGCCAGGGGAGCCCTTCCGAGGTGACACACGCCTCTGAGTTCAGGTGAGGGACAGCTGTGGCTGGCACGGGACTCTGCCAGTCCTTGAAGCCAGGGACATGGGCTCTGACCTCCCAGCGGATTAAGCCCAACTCCTGGAGGACTCAGTCCCCCGTAGAAGGCAGGAAGGGACGTGATCTCCCTGCCCTGCCTGACCCTCGTCCTCCCGGCGCTTGTCCCTGTCACAGAGTGGACAACAATCACTTACTCCTGCTGATGATCCACGTGTTCCGGGAAAACGAAGAGCAGCTGTTCAAAGTGAGTCTGGAGGACTCGGGAGCCAGCGGGACCCAGCGGGAGCCAGGCAGCTGGCCTGACCTGTCCAGAGGCGGGTGTCCGGGCCCGCCCCTGACCTCTGTCTGCTCGGGCCCCCAGATGATCCGGATGAGCACCGGGCACATGGAGGGCAACCTGCAGCTGCTGTTCGTGCTGCTCACGGACTGCTACGTCTACCTGCTCCGGAAAGGTGCCTGCGCCCCAGGCCGAGAGCGGGTTGAGGTTGAGACCCCTTTTCCCCAGCCATCGCCCCCTCCAGGGGCATGTAGGAGTAAGAAGGCACCCGAGGAAGGTGTGGCTAGCTGAGGTGGGCTGACCCCCGCCACGCGCACCCATGTCCCTTTCCCACTCCATCACTTCAGGTTGCAGGGCAAGGAGGGGTCCTCTCTGCGAGGGGCTAGGCCTTAGAAAATGGGCCTGGGGAGGGACAAGAAGCCAGAGAGGGTAATAGGCATTGGGGTCTCCTCTCTCAGGGGCCACGGAGAAGCCATACCTGGTGGAAGAGGCCGTTTCTTACAATGAACTTGACTATGTGTCGGTGAGTTCAGGCTCTGAGGTGGTGGACACAGGGCTTCCTGGGCCACCCACTCTGACAGCGCAGAGCAGGGCCTGTCCCAAGGATGGGCACGAACCCGACTCTCAGAGAGGCTTCCTGCACGTACTGGGGGCAAGAGCCAAGAACGAGGAACTGGCTGCCCCCAGTTCCTGCTGGGCTCTGCCTCGGGGTGTCACTGGTGGCCACCTGGGTGCTCCCTCCCTCCCTGCCTTGGCCGGGCTGCCTGGCCACACTGCCTCTTCCACCAGGCAGCGGCCAAGCCCCGTGTGGTTTCTGGCAGGTTGGCCTCGACCAGCAGACGGTGAGGCTGGTGTGCACCAATCGCAGGAAGCAGTTTCTGCTGGACACAGCTGACGTGGCCTTGGCCGAGTGAGTGTCGCTCCTGCCCCCAGGACTGGAGAGCCGTGGCATAGGGTGGAGGGAGGGAAGTGGGAGACACGGAAGTAAAGACGGATGTGTCCCCTGCAGAGCCCACAGTCTGGTCAGAGGTGGGACAGTGGACGGCCGCTGACCCACTGACTCCCGTGGCCAGCCGAGGTGCTCAGTGCCTCATGGCCTGCTGAGGGCAGAGGCACGGCTCGAGCGTCTGACAGGAAGGAAGGCAGAGCCCCAGTACTTACACAGGAAAACCACGCGGCGCGGCCGTGGCCCGGCACTGACTCCAGGGCCCCCATTCAAGCCCTGCCGGCAGCGCCTCCAGTCAGCACCCACCCCCAAGATCCAAGGCTGTGAGGGCAGTGTCAGGCCTCCTCTGGTCACCAGTGGATGAGCACAGACCCAGCCACATCCCTGCCCACTGCCCCTGAGTCCTGCTTTGGCCAGGCCCTTCCCCCACGTTTCTGGGGCCCGCAGGCCAGGAGCTCTCAGGACCAAGCCTTGTCCACTGAGGCCTGTCCCTAGGCCTCTGACAGCAAGGCCCCCTCCCGTGCAGGTTCTTCTTGGCCTCTCTGAAGTCAGCCATGATCAGAGGCTGCCGGGAGCCACCCTACCCCAGCATCCTGACCGATGCCACCATGGAGAAGCTGGCACTGGCCAAATTCGTGGCCCAGGAATCCAAGTGCGAGGTGAGTGGCTGGGGAGGAAGCTCAGTGTAGTCCATGAGGGGCCAGTGACAGCCAGCCTTGGTGCTTAAGTCAAGTGACACAGGCAATGTCTTTGGCATCTCTCTGTCACCTCCTCCCCACTCCCCATCCTGTCCTGCTCTCTTAGCGGGTACTCCTGAAACTGCGCCATGGGTGAGCTAAGTCCTGGCCCAGCTACCTGCCTGGTGCAAGCCTTGCCTACTCTGCTGTCCCCACTCCCAGGCGTCCACTGTGACTGTGCACTTCTATGGGCTCGTGCACTGGGAAGACCCCACAGACGAGTCCCTGGGCCCTGTCCCCTGCCGCTGCTCACCCCCTGAGGGTGCCATCACCAAAGAAGGCATGCTGCACTACAAGGCGGGCACCTCCTACCTGGGCAGGGAGCACTGGAAGACCTGCTTCGTGGTGCTCAGGTGGGACCCCTGAGCTCTGTGCCGTCGGCCTAGGCCAGGCGTGGGGCAGGCAAGTCCCCAGCAGGGACTGCTGCAGCAGGTCACTGGGGAGAGGCCTGAGGGAGGGTACCGCCCCTGTACAGGGCCCCAGGGCTGCAAGGCTTCTCATAAAGCCAGTCAGCCTGGGCCCAGGAGTGCCCGGTGCCTCAGCTGGAGACCAGAGCCAGCCACGGAGGGCCTGCCACTGCCCAGGTCCCCGAGGCAGGCTCTGCTGTCGCTCCTTCCTTCCTGGGAAGCAGGCCCAGCTTCCTTTGCCTTTGTGATCATGGCCAGTCTGGGGGTCCCTGGGATCTGGAGCCTGCCAGCCCCCTCCCCAGCCAGGCCTCACCGCTGCTGTGCGTGTCCCTGCAGCAACGGCATCCTCTACCAGTACCCCGACCGGACCGACGTCATCCCCCTGCTCTCTGTCAACATGGGGTGAGTGTCACTGCCTGAGGGGGTCATGGCTAAGCCTGGACCCTTTCATTTTCCCTGTTAGGAGGTACCTGTCCCCAGCCCCACCCCCATCCAGCAGCTCCGACTGGCTCCCTGGGGCTGCTGGCTTGGATGCTCAGGGGAACCCGGAGGAGGCAGGGCAGAGACCGAGAGGGGCTGCCTGCTGGTAGGGTGCGGTCTGCAGGGGATGCCACGGACGCGGGGGGGACAGGGCAGCTCCGAGCCGGCAGAGCTGGGCTGACTGACCCTCTCTGCCCACCTGGCCACGGTCCTGGAGACGGAGGGCGGGGCTGCCAGCACCTGTGGGCCTCGGCAGAGCCAGAGCCGGGCAGCCTGTCCCTGTCCGCCGGGCAGCCCACCCGGGGCCCTGCTCCTGCCGCCTGCCTCCTCGCCCCCAGTTCACCCTCCTCCTCTGGCCCAGGGGGGAGCAGTGCGGTGGCTGCCGGAGATCCAACACCACGGATCGGCCCCACGCCTTCCAGGTCATTCTCGCCGACCGGCCCTGCCTGGAGCTGAGCGCTGACAGCGAGGCCGAGATGGCGGGCTGGATGCAGCACCTCTGCCAGGCCGTGTCCAAGGGGGTGAGCGTCTCCACCCCCAGCATCACCTTGCCCGCCAGGCCGCGCAGGACCCTAGGGGCCATTCTAGCACCCAACACCAGTCCTGGGCAGCATGGGAGGACACAGATGTGGGACCCCAGGGGACATCCCAGGAATGGACCCAGAGCTCAGGGTCCCCTGTGGACTGTACCACCCCCTCCCACTTGCCCCTCACCTACTCCTGAGGTGGGCAGAACCTGCTGGACCCCCGCAGGGAGAGCAGAGAACTGGCTGGGCCTCCAGGCTGGACTGCTCTGGACATGCAGCCCGCCTCTCCACCTCTGCCAACGCCTCAGGTCATCCCCCAGGGAGTCGCCCCCAGTCCCTGCATCCCCTGCTGCCTGGTGATTGCCGAGGACCGCCTTTTCACCTGCCATGAGGATTGTCAAACCAGCTTCTTCCGCTCCCTGGGTATGGCCAGGCTGGCTGACATCAGCGCCGTCTCCACAGAGCCGGGCAAGGAGTACTGTGTCTTGGTGAGCAGCGGGGGCCGTGGTGCGGGCCCTGCTCGGGGGAGCCCGCTGCTGACCCGGCCGCTGTCCCTAGGAGTTCTCCCAGGATGGCCCGCAGCCCCCTGCCCCCTGGGTCATCTACCTGAGCTGCACTTCTGAACTGGACCGGCTCCTGTCTGCACTGAGCTCCGGGTGGAGAGCCATCTACCAGGTACCCAGTGGCCCAAGAGCCCCAGCCGCTCCCAGGACCTGACCTCCCCTCCAGGATCCTGGGGACAGCAATGTGCCAGCAGCTCTGGGACAGACACTTAGGGCCAGAGGGGCAGAGCCTTGACTTCCAGTGAGTCTTGGGTAAAAGCTGATGTGGGTCCAGACTGCGTTTCCTGAACCTGCTCCAGTCACAGCTCTACTCGCTGGTCACAGTGGCCTGGAGTTGTGACAGATGGGGCACAGGATGGGCAGGACCCTCGTCCCACCCTGGAGCTCATACCAGAGTGGGAGGGACTCACTAACTTCCCAGGGACTTTCCCGCTGGCACTGCAGCCCAAACAGGCTGGCCTGAGGCAGAGACGGCTGGACAGAAGCTCCCCAGGCAGTGTTGCTGATTGCACAGGGCCACCTCCCTGGCCATCTGGGAAAGAAACCTTCCCAAGATGAGGTAGTCCGGGGGCACCCCGTCAGCTCAGGCCTTCCCCAGAGTGCAGTACGGAAGCGGTTCCCTGGGAGAGGTGTGGAGGGACTGGCAGGGAAGGCCTGATAGGCGTCCATGGCTAAGGCTGAGCCCAGGAGTCGTGTGGCCCCGGGAGCACACAGCCTGCAGCCCTCAGTGGCCCTGTCTTGCCCCAACCCAGGTGGACCTCCCACGCAAGACCATCCAGGAAGCCTCCAACAAGCAGAAGTTCGAGGATGCCTTGAGCCTCATCCACAGCGCCTGGCAACGAAGTGATAGCCTCTGCCGCGGCAGAGCCTCCCGGGACCCCTGGTGCTGAGCCAGCTGGGTGGTGTCCCAGGAGGTCGGGGAGGGGAGGCAGGCTGACCCGCAGGCTCAGGTCGAGGTCACCACGCGCGTTCTTAGCCCGCTCCTGCCCCAGGTGCAGAACCACCCAGCTTGGCGCAGGTCTCTCTGCTCCCAGGGATCCAGAATGTCCCAGCACCCCTGGGCGTCCTGCCCAACGGGTGGTGGCTAGAGGCTGCTGGGGACAGAGGGTCTGAACCAGGCTGGCTCTGCAGATACATGCTGTCACCCCAGGTCAGGACCTCAGGATGGTGATGAGAGGGATGTCCATCTGCAGGGCAGTGGAAGGGCCAGGAGGCAGGAGTCCCCCAACTTCTGCTCCGGGTCAGGGGCCTGGGCAGAGGCTCAGGGCCCCTGGGGTCCTGAGTGCCCAGCCACCCTTGTTCGTTTTTGAACACTCCTGGCTGTGCAGGGAAGCTGGAGCACCGGATGTCTGCGCATGCTCCCTCTCACTAATCCACCCCATGCACAGCGCCCGCTCACAGAGCCCGGCCCAGGCCGCCAGGCGCCCTGCATGCCGTGGCCCTGACCACCTCCCCCCAACTCAGCAGAGCCCCTAGGACCCAGGGATCAGGTGGCTCCTTTTGCCAGGAGCAAAGGGGAGGAGGAGAGGCTGGGAGAAGCACAGAGCCCACCACATGCTGAATCTCCTGGTTGTTCCCTGCTTGGCTGGCGCCTGGGGCTTCCAAGGGTGCCTTTGTCCAGAGTCCTGGGAAAGGGGTCAGGTGGTGCGGGTTTTGTTTTTTTTAAATAAAATAGACATGTTATATTGCCAAGACTTGTCACTGGGCCTTATTGAGCGGGGTAGGTAGCATCGTCTCCAAACCCTCCCATTCTGCAACCATGGCTCATAACCTGCGCGGAAGCCATCGGAAACCATCAGCCGAGGCTGCCCCCTTGGTGCTCACCATCTGGAAGAGTGCCACCCAAGGAGTCTCGGCTTGAGCTTTTCCTCCCACTTCCTGCAACTGCCACTAGGAGGAGGGGCTGGGGCTAGTGGGCAGGTCCCCTGGCCAAGTGACTACAACCACAGGTCACTCCTCAAACAATACACTTATTTTTTTTTTTTTAATATTTTTTAGTTGTAGATGGACACAAATATCTTTATTTATTTTTATGTGGTGCTGAGGATCAAACTCAGTGTCTCACACATGCAAGGCAAGCGCTCTACCACTGAGCTACAACCCCAGCCCCAATACCCTTATTTTTTAATCTCCATCCCACTCAGGGGCCCTGACATCTTGGGCTGGGCAGGGATGGAGCGATGGAGCAGAGGCAGTGGGGGTGGGGCCACCTTTTACCGAGTGAAGCGCAATGCTAGGCTCTCCCACCTTCGTCTTCCAAAGGCTCCTCTGAAGTAGGTTATCCGTACAGTAGCCCCCCCATCTGAAGTGCCGCCTCCCACAGTTCAGTTACCCAAGATCAACTGCAGATTGAAAATTAATATTTTTAAACAGGCTGGTGGAATGGCCCACGTCTGATCCCAGCTACTCAGGAGGCCAAGGGAGGAGGATTGCAAGTTCAAGATCAGCCTCAGCAACTTAGTGAGACCCTGTTTCAGAAATAAAAATAGGACTGGGGATGCAGGTCAATGCTAGAGCGCCCCTGGGTTCAATCCCCAGTACCAATAAGTAAGAAAATATTAGAGCCTGTAATCCCAGCACTTAGGGAGGCTGAGACTGGAGAATTGCGAGTTCAAAGCCAGCCTCAGCAATGGTGAGGCACTAAACTCAGTGAGACCCTGTCTCTACATAAACTAGGGCTAGGGATGTGGCTCAGTGGTCGAGTACCCGAGTTCAATCCCTGGTACCAAAAAGAAAAAAAAAAATTAAATGGAAAATCCCAGAAATGAAATAAATAATTTTTCAGTTTTAAACTGCACCATTCTGAGGAAGGTGATGGATCACCCCCTTCCAGCATGTATCTCTGCTGCACACACAGATTGCCTGTGGTGGTATAGCAGCATGTGGTGTTCAAATAACCCTTAATTCACTTGATAATGGCCCTGAAGCTCACGAGTAGTGATAACTGACAGTTTGGACATGCCAAGGAGAAGCTACAAAGTGCTCCCTTACAAGAAAAGGCGGGAAGCCGGGCGCGATGGCGCAAGCCTGTCACCCCAGCACTTAGGGAGGCTGAGACAGGAGGATCGCGAGTTCAAAGCCAGCCTCAGCAATGGCGAGGCGCTAAGCAACTCAGTGAGACCCTGTCTCTACATAAAACACAAAATAGGGCTGGGGATGTGGCTCAGTGGTCGAGTACCCCTGAGTTCAATCCTCAGTACCAAAAAAAAACAAAAGAAAAGGCGGGAACTGCCAGCACAGCTCAGCGCTAGGGCCCTGGTCTGGCATGCGCGAGGCCCTGGTCCCCAGCACCACACACACATACACAAAGGCAAAACAGCTCTGCAGAGCTCCAGAGCCCTCCTCTCTCTCCCTTTGCTCTTGCTGAAGTTGGGACCATAGGTTGCGGGAGCCAGATTGGAACACTGAGGCCTGGAAAGGGAAGTCACACAGACCATGGAATAGAGAGAAAACAGCTACTAAACGGCTTCCACACCCCATGCCAGGGGTCTTCCAGGACATCTGCTCATGTCTGGGGCTCCGAGCTGGAGCAGGGCAGGGGCTAGAGGGAGGACAGGAAGACAACGGGCAGGAGGAGGTACCTTGCTGGTTGGCAGCTTCACCCCGCCCCCACTCTCCTTCCAGTCCCAAGTGACCTTTCCTCCAGATCCCAGGGTCCAGCCCCGCCCCAGCCAGAGGAGGCTGGGATTGGTTGGAGCTCGAGGAGGCGTGTTCTGGGCTAGGACAGACCCTGGTCCGCTGAGCAGACAGAGCAGGTGGATTTCCAAGATAGACGAAGGAGCCGCTGCAGACCTACCAGGAACTGTCCTCTAGACATGACCCCGCGCCCTCCTGGTCCCCAGCCTTGTGGCCCAGCAGGGGTGCAGACAGCCTGAACACCGCCCACCCTATGGCGCACGCCTCGCCCCTGACTCAGGCACAGCCAGCTGGCCGGGAGGCTGTGGAGACCGTGCCCCCGGCTGTGGACCTGGTGCTGGGCGCTTCGGCCTGCTGCGTGGCCTGCGTGTTCACCAACCCCCTGGAGGTGGTGAAGACGCGACTGCAGCTGCAGGGGGAGCTGCAAGCCCCAGGCACCTACCCACGGCCCTACAGGGGCCTCGTGGCCTCCGTGGCCGCGGTGGCCCGTGCAGATGGGCTATGGGGCTTGCAGAAGGGGCTGGCCGCCGGCCTCCTCTACCAGGGCCTCATGAATGGCGTCCGCTTCTACTGCTACAGCCTGGCGGGCCAGGCTGGCCTCACCCAGCAGCCGGGTGGCACTGTGGTCGCGGGCGCTGTGGCCGGGGCGCTGGGAGCCTTCGTGGGGAGCCCTGCTTACCTGGTGAGTGCCTGGTCTCCACCCTGGGACTTGATCCCACAAGGACTTTGCAGCCGCCAGGGCTTCCTGGCACCATTGGGGTGGGGCGAGCTGGGTGGGGCTGCTGCCTGGGAATATCTGGCCCAGGCCTGGAGTCTGCTCCTCGCCCCGACCCTGACTCCCCTAGGGCCCTGCACTGCGGCTCCTGAACCAAGGAAAGGGTCACTGAGTGGCAATAGACGTACTAGTTCAAGCCCTGGCTCGGTCACATTTCCTCGCCATGGCCTGGTGTAAGTCAAGAATAAAGGCCACCATTGAGCTGGGTGTGGTGGCTCAAGCCTGTAATCCCAGCACTTAGGGAGGCTGAGACAGGAGAATCGCGAGTTCAAAGCCAGCCTCAGCAATGGCGAGGCGCTAAGCAGCTCAGTGAGACCCTGTCTCTACATAAAACACAAAATAGGGCTGGGGACGTGGCTCAGTGGTCGAGTGCCCTTGAGTTCAATCCCCAGTACCAAAAAAAAAAAAGCCACCTCTGAGCCAGGCCTCCACACCCTGGTCTGGGCACTGTGTGGGTCACCACCTTACCTAGTCCTCGAGAAGTGACAAACTGGGTCCCAGAGAAGGTTAAGTGACTTGCCCTGAGTCCCACCAAGATGCAGCCACAGGCCGACCAGATTCTCACCCTGAAACCCAGGCCATACAGGCCAGGGTATGGAGACCAAGGACCTCTGGGTTTCGGGGACACCATTGCAGGGTCCCTCCACACAGCTCTGCCCTGGCCTCCCTGCTCCCATAGGTCAAGACACAGCTACAGGCCCAGACGGTGGCTGCGATGGCCGTGGGGCACCAGCACCAGCACCAGGTGAGCCCCTGGGCCCCAGAGTCCCTGGGCTGTCCTGCTCCAGGATGGGCAGAGCTGTCCAATGACCCTGCACCCTCTTCCCACAGAGTGTCCTGGGTGCCTTGGAGACCATCTGGCGGCAGCAAGGCCTGCTGGGGCTGTGGCGGGGTGTCGGGGGGGCTGTGCCTCGAGTCATGGTGGGCTCGGCTGCCCAGCTGGCCACCTTTGCCTCCGCCAAGGCCTGGGTACAGGAGCAGCAGGTGAGGGCTGGGGACACCTGTGCCCAGCAGCATAGACAGGAGTGGGGGGGAGGGCACCTGCCTCCTTCCACACAGGGAACTCCAAGGTGGTGGCAGGTGGGGCCCCTTGAGAAAGCTGAGAGGGTTGTGACCCTGATCTTGGGCCCAGCAGGAGTTGAGGAGGAGGCTGTGCAGGATCTCGGGGTGACGGGCGGTATGGCTCCTCCCTAACCGAGCCCCACCAGCCTTGTGTGCTGGGGGTCACCACACGGGTGAATGAGGGCAGCTGCTGGGGTCAGATGTGTGTGCTGTCCCCGCAGTGGCTCCCCGAGGACAGCTGGCTGGTGGCCCTGGCTGGGGGCATGATCAGCAGCATAGCGGTGGTCGCTGTCATGACCCCTTTCGATGTGGTCAGCACGCGACTGTACAATCAGCCTGTGGATGGAGCTGGAAGGGTGAGCGGGGACGGCTGGGGAGGATGTGGGGAGCTGGGGAGGATGTGGGGAGCTGGGAGCCACCCCCAACGCACACGCGCAGCCAGAGCCTGGGGACCCACGCGGCACGCACGTTGCCCAGGCTGGTGTGATGAGCAGCTGTCCTGGGCATTGCCGAGCACTGTGACATCCAGCTACTATTCTTTTCCCTGATGAGGAAATCAAGGCTCGGAGAGGTCAAATGATTTGCCTGAGGTCACTCACCTGCTAAGTAGGGGACTTGAGATTGGAATCATGGCCTTCCCACGGCACTGCCAGTCTCACAGATGAGCCCAAAACAAGGGTGCCCGTGTGCCACTAGACAAGCTCAGAGCCCTGGCAGCAGGCTGTGTCTGCCTGAGGGAAGCGGCCCCTTTCCTAGTATCACCTTTTTGCAATCTGCCCCGCTGGGGACAAGCGCATTTCTGAAGTACCAGCAGATGCCTGTGACACACAGACATGCCTGTTGCGGCTGCTGGAGCCTCACAGCCCTCACAGTGACACCCGCCCATGTCCATCCACAGGGCCAGCTGTATGGGGGCCTTGTGGATTGCCTGGTGAAGATCTGTCAACAGGAGGGCCCCTTGGCACTCTACAAGGGTCTGGGCCCTGCCTATCTGCGCCTGGGTCCCCACACCATCCTCAGCATGCTCTTCTGGGATGAGCTCCGGAAACTGGCCAGGCGGGGGGCCCAACACCAGGGCACCTAGGCCTCGTCCCTCACCCCACATCCTGACACAGTTTGGCACTTGGCCAGAAGTAATGGCCTGCCTCCCTGGCCATTACAGAGCAGACCACAGGCCCGGGCTCCGCCACAGGTGGAGGCAGCGTGTGGACAACTGTGGCCAGCCCAGCCACCCAGAGCATCTACTCAGAATGGCCCCATCCTCCTCCCTGAGTCCTGGCCGGCTGCACCCCAGGCCCTGCTCTTTCTGAATGATGCAGCACCAAGCCTCAGCTCCCTGGGTCCCCAACGGTGTCCTGAGTCCAGCAAGATCCTCCCTCACTGCTGCGGCTGCGACCGGTGTGCTGGACTGTCGGGCTCCATGTGTGGAGACATGGGTCACCGCGTCTTCACTAGAGCTGCCCTGATGGGGACACAGACTCGGGGACTTGAACTCGGAAATTTGTTTTCTCACAGTCTGGAGGCCTGAAGTCTGAGTCACAGTGTCACAGGGTTTGTCCCCTTCTCTCTCTTCCTTCCACGCTGGGCTGGAGCCCAGGGCCGGGTTCTCCTGACACCACTCCCCTTGGCCCTGGGTCCCACATGGTGGTCCCTCTGTGTGTCTGTGTCCCATCTCCTCTTACAAGGACACAGATCACTTTGGACTCGGGTCCACTCCAGCGACCTCATCTTTACTAAGGGGTGATTACCCCTATCTCCATGTGCAGGCATGTCCTGAAGTCCTGGGGGTGGACTTCAGGGATGCATGGAGTGAGGGACATGATTCAGCCCAGACCTCACCTGAGGGCTTTTACTGGGGCCCTGAATCTGCACGTGCTCTGATGATTCCGAAAGGAAGTTTGGGGAGCCTGTGGTTCAGACCAGGAGGCTGAGGCCCAGGAAAGGGGTGCTTGCCCAGGTGAGTGGGGGCATAGTCAGGGGCAGGGCCAGCAACAACCCTTCCTCCAGCTGCAACCACAGGCCTCGCGCCACAGCCCTGCTTGTGAGGCCTGCACTGTCCTTGGCACTGCCAAGGGGACACCAGCTCCCTGGCAGGCAGGACTGGCCCTGTTCGCACAGCCTCCCCTTCCTCCCCTGCCTCCCCCACCGCACCCTGCATGTGAAGAGTGGGCTCTGGAGACAGCCCCACCGCACACTCCAAACCAATAAAGTTTTCTACTTTGTTTACCTCAAGGACTCCCTGCAGCGCAGCCTCAGCAGCCCCACCCCTGCGTCCCCACCCGCCGGGCTATCAGCTCCCATCTGGGAAGGGAGCCCAGGAAAGGTTTTCCCAGTCCAGCCTCCCCCTGCCTGGCCAGGCGAGGCTGCCACCTAGTGGACACAGGGGGAACATCAGGATGGGCAGCCTGGTCCCAGGCCGGATCCCCAGCTCAGGCGGCCAGAGATTGTAAGGCCACCCACTAAAAGGGCAGGGCCAGAGCTGAGGCTTCTGGAAGGTGGCCTGCCAGCCCTCATGGAAGAGCCATAGAGCCCAGCCTGGCGCGGGGGTTGGCCTCAGACCTCAGGCTGTGGGGGAGAGTCCTAGACCTCAGGCCCGGGCGGGAGGAGCCCCTACTTCGATCCCCCAGGATGAGAGGATGCAGCCACACCTGACGCTGGGGTGGCAGAACGCAGAGGCAAGACCAGGCAGGGCAGGTGAGAAAAGCACTGTGTGGCTCAAGCTGTCTGGGCGAGTAAGACAAGCGGACACCAGACTTCATCAGGGACAGAGGCTAGAGACCAGCCCAGAGACACCCCCTCTCCACCCTAGGCTGCTGTGGCTCCCTCAACCCCTTGCCCCAGGAATTGGGCCTTGCCCTCCTGCAAGCAGCCTGGAGGGTTAACGCCCAGCTCTCCTCCCTCCCTGGGCCTTTGACCCTCCCAGCTCCTCCCCTGCCTTCCTGACACCTTTGGCCTGTGATGTCATTGTTGGGTCTGTCCCTGCGCAGACCTGGCTGGAGGCTGGGGCTGGGCCTGGCTGCCATGTTCTCTCTGCCAGCCCTCCACTCCTGGCTCCCCAGCCTCCCCTCCCTGGAGTGGGGCTCCAGCCTCCTGGACAGCCTCCTGCAAGGTGAGCCCTTCCTCCAAGCCGCCTGGGCCCGCCCTCCCCTCAGCCTCCTTCCAGCTGCCATACCTACCCACCCACCTACCACCTCTCTCACCCTCCCTTGCAGGCCTCGTGGGGGCCTTCGGAGTCTCCGTTCTGAACAGCCTCCTGAAAGTTTACTTTTTTGTGGGCTGTGCCAAGTGAGTGTCTGCACCCCATGTCCCTGGAGTTACTTGCCAGGCTCTGGCTTCTCTGGACAGGGCTGGGGAGGCCTACCCCTCCTCCCTGGGGCCTCAGGGACCCTCCCTGAGGCCTGGGGGGGTGGTCTCTCCCCTCTGCCCACATCCACTCTGTCTCCACAGTGACCCTAAGCGGCAGCCCGAAAAGGAGCGGCTGCGGGCCCAGTGGGCCTGGCTGGAGACCCTGCACCTGGCGGGGCTGGCCCTATTCCTGACGGTGGTGGGGGCTCGGGTGGCTGCCCTGGTGGTGCTGGAGTTCTCCCTCCGGGCTGTGTCCACACTGCTGTCTTTGGGCAAGGTGAGGCTGGGGACAGGAGCAGGGGGACCCGGGTAGGCCTCTGTTTTTACCCCTAGAACAGGGGAAGCTGGGCCCAGCTGGGGTCCCTTCTCCCTAAGATTGAGAAAAGAGGCTGCAGTTGGTTCTCTCTGTTTTTTTTTTTTTTTTTTTTTGGTACTGGGGATTGAACTCAGGGACACTCAACCACTGAGCCACATCCCAGCCCTATTTTGTGTTTTATGTAGAGACAGGGTCTCACTGAGTTGCTTAGCGCCTCGCCGTTGCTGAGGCTGGCTTTGAACTCGCGATTTTCCTGTCTCAGCCTCCCTAAGTGCTGGGATTACAAGCGTGAGCCACCACGCCCGGCTGCTCCCTCGGGTTTTGACTTCCCAGGTCACATCTCCACTCACAGCAGATAGAACCCCAGTCCCAAGAAAATCATGATAGTCCCGTGCCCCGAGTTTCCCACATGCCAGGCCCTGTGCTAAATACTTTGAGGCTTCATCTCATTTGAAGCCGTGGGCACAAGGGCTTGCCGTGACCCCCATCAGCTTGTCCACGGCCAACAACCAGTGGTAGATTTGAAACCTTGGGGCTCTGGCCTCCTACAGAGTGGAGCCTTTGTGACCTGATGGCCACCCTCCACCTGTCTGCCCACAACAGGGCTCCCGGAGCTCGGAGCGACTGCAGCTGTACCTGCTTAGCCAGTACTCGCTGGGCTGCGGGCTGGCCTGTGGCCTGAGCTTCCTTCAGGAGGGTGCCCCGCACAGCACCCTCAACCTGCTGCTGAGCCTCGGGCTGGCCATGCTGCTCAGCTCGGGTGCCCGGCGCCTCCACCGCCATGTCAGCCGCCTCTACGAGCTGCACAGTGGCCAGCATTACTGTGGGGTCTGCCTGGGCCTGCTGGCCGGGGCTCATGGCCTTCCCGAGCTGCTGGGTCGGGCCCTGGCTGTGGCCTTTGCTGTGGGTGACCTGGCGGCTGTGGCCCTCATCAACCAGGACTTCCTGAGCACCTCGGAGGCCGTGCGCTTCTGGACTCCGCTTACCATCTGCTACATGCTGCTGGTCATCTACATGCAAGGTGAGGGCCGCAGTGGGCTGCGTTCATCTGATTGGCAGTCATAGCCCACTGTCTGGCCCAGGCTCTGCCCAGCCCTGTCATCCCAGGGCACTGAGCCCAGGGGCAGAAGCCACACGGTGAGGTCATTCAGAAGATTCAGCATGCCCTGGGAGCCCCAAGGAGCTAGTGCCTGGATTGGTCTCGAAAGCTAGGCAGGGCCCTCTGAGAGGTGAGGTTGAGGGGATCACGGACAGAGAATCACATGTGCCAAAGCCCAGACAGAGGGCACAGCCCCCTCAAACCATTGACAGAAGTCCAGTGCAGCTGTCACACAGAGGGCACTGGGAAGCAGCTAGGCTGCCAGCTTTTTTTTTTTTTTTTTTTTGAGACCAGATTTTCCTAAAAGTTGCTGAGGCTGGCCTCAAACTTGGCATCCTCTTGCCTCAGCCTCCCAAATTGCTGGGATTTCAGGCGTGTGCCACCGCGCCCGGCCTGCTCAGGTTCTTAAGGGCCTAATTAAAAGCCCTGGCCAGTGAGGTCGGGTGGTCTACTGAGAAACCGCTGCAGGGTTCCCAGCAGGGCAGTGCTCTGGTCTGATCTAGTCTCTAGGGAAGAGCCCTGGCTTGGGAATAGTGATGGGTGGGGACAGGAGGTGTCTGAGCAGAGAGAACAGCAAGTGAAAACACCCTGAGGTGGGAGTCAGCCTGGCCTGCTCCCTGAAGGAAAGGAAGCCAGGCTGGGCGGGGTAGCCAGCAAGAGCAAGTCAGAGACGGTGAGGTCGGGGAGGGGCACAGGCCCAATCAGGCAGGACCTGGGAAGGCGAGGTCTGGGCTTGGATTTTATTCCAAATGCAGAAAAAAAGTCCTGAGAAGGTTGTGAATAGAGCAATGATTTCATCTCCTTGACGTGTTTAGAAGGTCACTTTAGCTGGTCAGTAGACACTGGATCATAGGGTCAAGGATAGAAGCCAAAGAAAGGGCTTGGCTGTGGCTAAGCGGTAGAGGCTTGCCCAGCACGCGGGAGACCCTGAGTTCCGTCCTCAACATTGAAAAAAAAAAGAACAGGAGGGGCTGGCTCGGGGGCCACCTCTGGCGAGGAGCAGGGTGGGCCGTGGGAGTGGGGGACGTGCTTGGCGGACTGGACTTGCCGATGGGTCAGACATGGGTGTGTGGGAAACAGAAGTCAGGTCGACCCGTAATGACCAGCGGGAGAGCCGCAGGGTGAATGGAGAGTCCCCGCGTGCCCGGCACCCTGTGGATGCCCAGGGGAGGAGTGGACGGAGGGGGCAGCAGGGGAGGCGAGAGCTCGCCTAGGGAGGGTGTCGGGGAGCTGATCGGCCCATGCTGGCTGCAGCTGGACGTCCGAGTGGGGCCAGCAGGCGGTGACAGGTGTGCCCGTCCTGCAGAGGAGCAGCGGCAGCAGCGCTCCGGCGCGCAGAGCCAGGTGCAGACGGTGCTGGTGCGCATGGCCGGCCTTTTCGTGCTGCTGCTGACCGTCGGCCGCTGGCTGGACCTCCTGGGCGTCCTTGTCTCCCTGCTGGGCGAGCTCTGGTGCCTGGCGAGTGTCCGCACCCTACTTGACCTGTGCCAGATCCAGGTGGGCACCACGCGCCACGTGTCCCCCAGGCCGCAATGCCCTGCCCCAAACAGTCCCGGGAGCCTCCAGAGGCCCGAGTTTAAAGAGAGCCAGGGTGACCTCTCAGTGGAGGGCAGAGGGAGCTGAAGTCTCTCCCGCACCGTCTGCACCAGCCTGAGTTGTCCCCTAAGTCACTAGGCGTGCCCATAGCCCGCTGCAGCCCGCACCCCAGGGGCCCCAGGGGAAGAGGGTCTGGGGAAGTGGGTGGTGTCCTGGATCCTCTCCCCCTGCCCTCCCTCAGGGCTCTTCATCCCAGAGGCCTGCGGGGCCAACTCCAAGCCAGCCCTTGCCCTCTGCCCCGCCTGGCCCCAGAAGACAGCCCCCTCCCGACCTGCCTAGGGAGGACTTGGAGTCCGTCTCAGGCCCGCACAGGCTAACCAGCAAGGCCCTGACTTTGGGACATTGCCTGGAGACAGAGCCACAGGGATAGCCCCCACCTGGGCCTTGCCCCCAACCCCAGAGGAAGGGGAAGGTTGGGGATGGGGGCCCCCAGTTAGGATGAGCAGTGCTTACAGCCCCCTCAGGCCTGTCTTCTTGGGCAGGGTGGGAGGATAGGGGTCAGTTTCATCCTCATTTTGGTTCCTCCTTTACCAGCCCTCCATGAACAATAAAGATGATTTTCTTAAACTGCTTGGCATCACAAAGACACAGAGAGGAAAAGAGGTTTTCAGAAGCTGCACAGCAATTCTGTTGGCGTCCTGGGATATGTTCCTCAGGGCTGGCTCAGGCCAGGTGTGTTCCCGGGGAACACCGGCTCTTTGCAGGCAGAGGAAGGGAGCTCAGGGGAGGGGCAGAGGGTGTAGTGTTGAGGTGGCTGCGGAGGTAGGAGGCTAGGCGTGCCGTCTGGTCCTGCCCGGCAGTCTCAGGTGGACAGTGTCCCATCCCACACCGAGAACCAGCCAGAGAGGCATGGAACTGCTAAGGCCTCTCGTACTCCTGGGTCTCAACCCCTGACGCTGACTTGTCTAAGACCCTGAGGCTCCTTCTCGTGTCAGCCCTGTTCAGGGCCAAGGTCAGGGAGACCAAAGCTCTGGGCGACGGCTCCTCTGTCTACCTTCGGAGCCTGTCGGAAGAATTGCTGCTGTATTGGTGCTGACCACGTGCTGGGCACTTTCATGGTCCCATTTCATCTTTTTTTTTTTTTTTTTTTTTTAACTTTTTTAGTTGTAGATGGACACAATGTCTTTATTTTATTGCTTTGTACGTGGTGCTGAGGATCGAACCCAGGGCCTCACGCATGCAAGGCAAGCGCTCTACCACTGAGCCACAGTCCCAGCCCCTCCCATTTCGTCTTGACATCAAGCCCAAGAGGCCATAACTGTTATCTCTTTTTACAGACTTAGAAACGGAGGCTCAGAGAGGTTAGGTAACGTGCTTGAGGGCACACAGGTAGTAATCTTCAGGATTTGAATGCAGGCAGTCTAACCCCCAGGGCTCAAGTACTTTGTGTGTTCCTTGCTCCCTCTTTTGGTTGAAGATTTGGAGTCAAAGAAAAGAGCAGGGCCCGCAGGCTCTGGAATGTGGTTCTGGCTACATTTTGTCGAGGGTAGCACGAGGCCCCTGGACAGGCAGAACGTCCAGCCCACAGGGCGGTTGGGTGTTGTGAGGGTCAAGCACTCCAATTTAGTGCCCTCTCCTGGGGAGGTCCCTCAGGGCAGAGAGACCCCAACTGCCACGGGCCTCTATGGGTGGAGAGTCAAGGTCTGGATGTGGCAGGGAGGAGCTGAGGCCTGAGGACTCCAGTGAGGGGCAACTTCCTCTCTGCAAAAACCACCACGGCCACCTGTAGCCTGCTGCCTGGGAGCCTGCAGGGGTGGCCTTGGATTCTCCATTCCCTACCTCATAGCAGTCTTGGGATTCAGGGCAGGCTGTATCCAGGCTTGGGCAGGGTGGTTTCAGCCTGGTCCCCCATGAATGGTCACCCATAGGACAGCTCCGCACAAACTCCCCCCAGGACAAGGTGTGGCTGGGAGGTGGGGGAAGTGCCTGTGGAAGCCCCTCCCCCAGCACAGAATCCAGAACCCCCTTCCCTCTGGGCAGGAAACCAGGCCAGTCTAGGAGGAAATGGCTCAACTGGGTGGGTGCAGGGCCAGCCCCCAATGGGACTCTGGGTTCCAACCAGGGCTGAGTGTTTTTGCTGGAAGGTGCCCCAGTCTCTTAGGCCTTGGCACAGCCTGGGACCCATTGAGGACAGGGTTGGGGCGAGGTGGGGGGGGGGCCCTGGACCCAGAAGTCTTTTCCCTTTTATGGGCACAGAGACTGTTTTCCAAACAAAGTGATCTAATTTTTATACCCTGGTCAGACACAGATCATTTTCACAAAATAATTTGATAAGAAAAGAATTCTATTCCAGTCCACATGTCCCAATTTTTAAGTGAGGCATTTAGCAAATCTCCACACCAAATGAAGTAAAATTGGCCTTAGGTCCCAGGGGCATGGGGCGATCTGAACTGCGAGATCTGGGTGAAGTCCGAGGCTCAGACCGGTTCTTCCACAGGGGCCCCTGGGCTCCAAGCAACCAGCACAGAAGTCTGGAATAGGGTGACATCCTTCCGAAGAGATGGGGCTGGGGTTCAGTGGTAGAGCACCTGCCTACCATGCCCCAGGCCTGGGGTCCCTCCTCAGAATGGCAAAAATAAAGAAGAGGTCCAAGACCAGGGTCCCCAGTCCCTGCTTAGAGCTGGTCTCCCCCTCCTGAGACGCCTCTCGGGCTCTTCTGAGCTATGGCACTGCCCCTGGGTGTCCTGCATTCCTACACCCACCCCTTCCTTCAGTGACTGCTGAGCAGCTGCGTGGAGCCGGGCACCGTGCCAGAGGCCAGAATACTGAGTTGAGTGTGGTGCACATCCCTGGCCTCATGGAGGTCCCCCTGCCAGGACAAGGTGATAGCAAGTGCTAACTAGAACTGCCAGAGCAACATCAAGCTGGGTAAGGGATTAGCGTGTGTGGGAGGGGCCAATGGTAGGAAGCTGTCTCTGTTATATATGCTGCATAACAAACAGTCCCCAGAAATTGAGCAGCTTAAAACAATGGACATTTTTTTTTAAAATTTTTTTTAGTTGTAGGTGGACACAATATCTTTATTTATTTATTTTTATGTGGTGCTGAGGATTGAACCCAGTGCCTCACACATGCAAAGCAAGCGCTCTACCACTGAGCCACAATCCCAGCCCCGGACATTTATTGTCTTGCCTTTTCTTTGGCTCAGGAATCTGGGTACAGCTCCGCTGAGCTGTTTGGCTCAGAGTTTCTCACTGGCTGCACGCAGGGGTCAGCTGAGGCGGCCATGCCATTGTAAGGCTGGGGACTTCCCTCAACTCCTTGCCCCAGAACATGGCAGCTGGATTCCCTCAGAGGGAGCAAAGGATAATCCGATATTGACAATGGCATCCCAGTGTCTTTCCATATCAAGACTAGTCTCCACCCTCTAGGGAAGAGAAGATTGATCATGTGGTGAATCCCAGGACGTGGGGTCCTTGGGACAGTTCAGAAGCTGCCTGTCTCAGTGGGCCTCTTTGAGGTAGGGAGGATATTTGTGAGAGTGTAGGAGCAAGCCAGGCAAGAAACTGAGGGAAGAATGTTGAGGGCTGAGGGACCAGCACGAGCAAAGGCCCTGAGGCAGGAGCAGCCCTAGAGCATTGTAGAAGCCTCACGAGACAGAGTTGCAGGATGGCAGGGCCATACCACTCAGGGGCATAGCCAGTGTCAGGATTTGATTCTCCACAATGGGAGCCAGGGGAGGGTTTTGTACATGGAAGTGACAAAATCTGATATATACTTCCAAAGGATTCCTCTCAGTGTGGCTCTTAGAATAGACAGTTTAGAAACAGGACAGCCAGCTTAGAAGCATCTGGAATCACCCAGGTGAGATGATAGGTTCGTAGGCCAAGAGGGTGGGCTGAAGCCCAGAGGGGTCTTAGGACTCCAGAGTGGTCTGAGGGACAGAGGAAGGGTTGGCGTGGCTGTCACAGAGGTGGACAAATCCATTTTAAGGGCCCCTTTAGGAAAAAGAATATGAGATTCTTCTGAAAAGGGATATTTATTTGGAATGAGAAAGGAAAACAATTAATTATTGGAGACTCAGAGATTTGAGTCCATCCTTCTGACATCTCTTGGGGGAGTTTGCCAGTAACGTTTTAAAGGAAATACTTCCTGAGAGTAACCTGGCCTCCCTCCCTGCCTACAACACTCCATGGCTCCCAGCAACCCCTAGTCCTCACAGGTGCAAGGACAGCCTGAGCATGGGTTTCAAGCCTATCAGTAAGGTCACCCTGGGGTAAGAGAGAAGTGGGAGGGCAATGGGCAGCACCGGGGCCCAGCCCACTGTGCTTTTGGAAGAAGGGGTCTCAGGAATTGGGGATGGGGGTGGATATTACCAAAAGCGGAGGTTCCCAGTGGGATGGGGCTCCAGGAGGGGGCTGGTATTGGTGAGGGGACAGGGTCTCTGCCTAGGCAAACAACTGAGATGGGGGGAGCTCTAAGACCCTCCCATGTGGGTGACACCAGAATCCTTTGCTCTCTGTCAGCAGAGGGGCTCTGGCCACAGGCCAAGGTCAGCGAGGGCCTCCCCGTCTTGAGACTCAGGGCCCCTCCTGGCCCCCCAACACTGCCACCCCTCCTCTGGAACCTGTACTGACTGAATTGAGGCCGTGGGAACCACAGCCTTCCCAGAGCTGGCTCAGCCCCCAGCCTGGAGGGGATTAAGGCCCAGACACTGTTGTCACAGCCAGGTCTGGGGAAGCTGGGCTCACTGGGTGAGGCAGGTGGACACAGCCCTGGGGCCTGGGAGTGGGGACTCCTGTGGCTGTAACCATTGCCGGGTCAGATCCCTCTGGGCTTTTGAACATTCCCCTACAAACTTGGCCCATTAGGTAAAGAAAGGGGCCTGGGCTTAAATGAAGCTCACTCACTTGCCGGGAACTTGAGCAAGTTACTCTGCACCCGGGTCCTCCCCCTTTGTTGAGAGTTTTAGGGAAGATGATGCAGGTAGCATACTAAGCCTGGAGCCTGACCATGGCCTCTGGAGCCCCTCACAGTGGACACAACTCAATCTCAGCCACACCCTTCTGATGTCAACGGCCACAGAGCACTTTGGGTGAGGAGGCGCTGACCCAGGCAGGAGGCAGAGGCGGGGACTCTTGTCAGAGAGGGAAGGGAAGGAAAAGACCAGACCTCCCATCACCTGCCTCCACCAGGCTTCTCCCCTGGGGACAGCTGAGTCCCCCTGGCATGGGGCAACTCTCCATCAGGGAATTGCTTTTTTTCTTTTTCTTTTTTTGCAGTGGCAATTGAACCCAGGGACATTTAACCACTGAGCCACATCCCCAGCCCCCACCCCTTCTTAAAAATATCACATTATTTTATTTTTACGCGGTGATGGGGATTGAACTCAAGGCCTCATGCATGCCAGGCAGGTGCTTTACCACTGAGCTATCTCCCCAGCCCCGCAGCCATTTTTATTTTTTTTTATCTTGAGATAGGGTCTTACTAAGTTGCTGAGGCTGGTCTTGAACGTGCCATCCTCCTGCCTCAGTCTCCCAAGTGCGAGGCTCCAGGCATGGCCCCGCTCCCACTCCATCAAGGTCTTGCTAGCCTGGTAGAGCATTTCTCTTGTGGTATGTCCCAGCCTTCTCTGCAGCTTCACGAGGAGCTGATTGCTAGTCTGTCTCCCTCGAAAAAGCCCAAGGTTGAGGTTAAGCGGGACTAAGTGACTTGCTCAAGGTCATAGATGGGGGAAATGAAGCTCCAAACCTTAGTCCTTGTGTCCAGACGGACAAAAAGAAAAGAAAAACAAACAAACCAACCAACCCTCAAGCGGAGCCTGGTGGCGCACGCCTGTAATCCCAGCAGCTCGGGAGGCTGAGACAGGAGAATCCCAAGTTCAAAGCCAGCCTCAACAAGCCCCAGTTTGTGTTTTATGTAGAGACAGGGTCTCACTGAGTTTCTTGGCACCTCACCATTGCTGAGGCTTCCTTGAACCCACGATCCTCCTGCCTCAGCCTTAGAGCTGCTGGGATTACAGGCATGCACCACCACATCCTTTCTCTCTCTCTCTTTCTTTCTTTCTTTTTTCTTTTTTTTTTTGGTACCAGGGATTAAACTCAGGGGCCTCAACCACTGAGCCACATCCCCAGCCCTATTTTGTGTTTTATGTAGAGACAGGGTCTCACTGAGTTGCTTAGCACCTCGCCTTGCTGAGGCTGGCTTCGAACTCACGATTCTCCTGTCTCAGCCTCCCTAAGTGCTGGGATTACAGGTGTGCACCACCGCACCCGGCTCCATTGCCTTTTTTTGATATTCCTTCCTCCCTGCCTCCCTCCCTTCTTTTCTTCCTTCATCTCTCTCCCTCTTGTTTCCACCTGATTATTCTCAGGGTTAGCATACCTGTTGTTCACTAAAAGCAAATCAAAGAAGCCCGGGGCCTGCCATGGCCGTGGCTCACGTCCACCACTTGGTGCTAACCACTACCTGATAACAGGGCTAGTAAGGTAGGAGCATGCTCCAGGTTCCAGTGGGCTGACTCAGAACCCATGGCCTCCACACGCCGCCCCACACTCCTTCCCGCGGGTTCGCATATACGGCTATTAGGGCCCTACTCACTCACCCAGGAGGGCTGAGCCCTGAGCGAAGCACTGTGCTGGAGACCCCCGGGGCCCAAAGAACAATAGAACACAACCCTGTTTCCAACCCAGCAGCCTTGGGATGTAGCCACAGGATGCACAGAGCTCTCAAGCCCACTGGAACCCTCAGTGGAGTCCCTAAAGTGGTGATGTGCCGGGTGCAGTGACACAGGTCTGTAATGCCAGCGGCTTGGGAGGCTGAGGCAGGAAGATCGTGAGTTCAAAGCCAGCCTCAGCAACAGTGAGGCACTAAGCAACTCAGTGAGACCCTGTCTCTACATAAAGCACAAACTAGGGGTGCTGGGAGGCCAGGGGCGAGGTTTCCGGAGGCTGTTTACCCACCCTGACATACACTTCCCATCTCTGCACTTCTGGCAACAGGCTGGGGCGGGGGCTCTCTCTGAGGGTGCTGAGTGGCGGCTTCCCTCCAGGGTCTCCAGCCCTGGGTGGGGATGTGAGCAAGTGCTCCAGACACCAGGCTAGAGTGATGCAGGAATTGTCACCATTATCATTTGTGTGGCACCAACTCTGGGCCTGACCCGGGATGTGCCCCTTGGTTCCTGTGTCTCCACATTTCTGTAAAAGCCTGCAAAGGCCACATGCAGCCCAGCTTCCCAGGTCACAGGTAGGAAAGGGACTCACCAGAGAGGGAAAGAACTCGTCCAAGGTCAGAGCTGTTCTGCCCAAGTCTGACCTCAAAGCCCCAGTTTTCCCTCCCTCCCTGGCTCCTCCCTATCCCAGGTTAAGTGCCACCTCCTCAGAGAGATCTTCACCCCATCCCCACCCATTTTTCTGTCTCAGCCCCTCCCTTCATGGCACAGTTCAATTGGCAATTGTGAGATTAATTTCCTTTATTTTTTATTTTATTTTATTATTATTTTTGGTGGTGCTGGGGATTGAACCCAGGGCCTTGTGCACGTGAGGCAAGCATTCTACCAACTGAGCTATGTCCCCAGCCTAATTTCCTTTATAGCCTCCACCTCCTCCACCTCCCTGTAAGTTCTGTAGCGACAAGGACCGATGGCATCCGGATTGATTCCATTGGCTCCCGACTCATGTCCCACACAGGAGATGCCTAGCCAGTGTCCATGGTCAAAGCCCTCCACTGTGGACGGCAGGTGCTGAATGCCCCACAGACTGGATGGTAGCAAACGTCCCTGCTGCCCTGGATCTTGTCCCTAAACCTCTCTCCCACTCCTTTCCTGCCACCCAGGGTCTCAACCCTAGTAGAGATTGAGACCCCTTACCTGCTGGGGCATCTGAGCCGGGAGGAGGCTGGTCTGAGCCTGGCAGGGAGGGAGGAGGGGAGAAGGCTCCTGAGCTGGCAGACAAAGGGCGTGTATCCTGTCCACTTCCTGGGTTTCCATTGCAGGAAGCCTGGCACCTGCCTATCGGTGACACTGACACCAGGGCTGGTGTGGGACACTCAGCATGGGCGGTCCCCTGTATCTGGAGCAGCAACAGGAGGAGGTGGATCAGGAGGCCAGGGGTGCTGGACAGCCAGTAGAGCAGCACAGCTGCATCCCACACCCCCCTGGGCTGGTCTAGAGTGGACACAGGGAAGTCTGGATCCTAGACTGAGTCACTGTGACCTTACGCAAGTCCCCAAGTCAACCCTCTAGGGCCTCCTTTGCCCACTTGGCGGTGCAGGTGAGGTAGCTTTAGGGAATGTCAGGGAGGTGCACCAGAGTAGGTAACTCTACTGTGATCTGACCTAAACAGGCCTCTGGGTCACCCAGCACTTGAAAAGGGGTTCTGCAACAAAAGTGTCTGCAAACCCCTGGGTGGTTCCTTCCCACGTCTGCTGTCACTCGCTCCTCCAAACAGTGCTGCAGAGTGGCCACATTGCCCGGCTGGAAGGAGCCGCAGGGTGCAGGCAGCTCTCCACCTGGGGTGGCGCATCTGGCACCTCCAGAAGCTGTGGAGCAGCATGACTAGGGGCACCTGCTGGTCTGTTTTGAATCCAGCTCTGCCCCTTGCCCCCTGCTTGGCCTTGAGCCTCTGGGGGCCTCAGTGTCCTGCAGGACTCATGAGCCCTGGCACCCAGGGCTGGTGGGGGTTAAAATGAGAGCTCTGTGAGCCGGGCACACAGGACCTCTGTAAATGGCAGCTACTGCTGGTCACTGCCTCTGCTGTTGCAGAGAGGCTGTGGTGATCAGATCAAATGGAAAAGGGGTGACAAGAGTGGCTGTCAGGGGTGAGGGCTCAGGGAGGATGGAAAGGGGTGCTCAGGCACCCCCCTCCTGGACTCCTGGGGCCAGGAGACAGCCAGAACCCGCCTGGACACCCCCATATGGCACTGGGTCCAGTGCTCCCCTGGCCTCCACCACTGTGGCTTTTAATCAAAAGAACAATCTGTTTGCCTCTGAATCAGACCCGGATTCCTTTTCCCAGCAATGTTCTCGGGCCTCCAGGGACCAGCGGCCCATCCCCGCCCCACCCGGGCCCCAGAGCCTGGGCTGCTCCTCCCCCCACCTCATTCTATCTACTGGGCTTGGAGGGTGGGAACGGGAAGGTGAAGGGAGGGGTCAGTGCCAGGGCCCAGGGTAGCAAACCAGGTGAGCTGATTGCCAGCTGGGCCCTGCCTGTCGCACCTCCCCAACCAACCCCTTCAGGACCCTGGGACCCACCTGCAGAGGGATTAAGGGAATCAGACCAGCAGTGACAGCTCAGAATAGCAAATCAAGGTGACTGGCTCTACTGGAGACTCTGAGCCTCCTTCCCCCAGGGGCATGTCTTTAAAAAGTCCCAAACCCAGCATATATTGAGCGCTGACTGTGCTCCTCCCTGGCATTGACGCCTTTTTATCCCTAGGCCCTGCTGGAGGGATAGGCAGAGGGACCGCCGTGAAGACACTGAGGCTCAGGGAGATGGCCTGCCGCCCAGGGTCTCACACGTTTAGGGAATGGTCAGGAACCTCAGTCTCACACTTAGGTCCCTGGCTGAGCACCATCCCAAGCGGAGGGCAGGTGGGGTCGTCCACCAGGGTGACCCTGGGGAGGGGAGGATACTCTGGGCGCACAAAGGAGGGGGCGGAGGAGGACGCCCCCGGGCGGGGCGCAGGGGCGGGTCGCAGTGGTCGCGGGAACAAAGGAGGGGGGACGGCCGCGCAGGTCGGGGGCAGGTAGGGGCGGCTTCCGCGGGGCGGGGACAGGACCCTCCCCCGAGCGTCACCTTTTATGGTAGCGCGCGGGGCGCGGGGCGGAGGGAGCGCGGGCGGGAGCGCGGCGGGAGGCGCCGGCCGCTGGGCGTCGGGCCGGACCGCGGGCACAGGCGCAGGTAAGGGACCGCGGCGGGGCGGGGGTCCTGTCCCAGCGTCGCGTCCCGGCTGGGGTGACAGTGCGGGCAGCCCGGCCAGAGCCCACCCGGCGTCCCGGACCCAGGCCGGGCGCTCTGGGAGGAGGGGCGGGAGGCGCTGTCCTGTCCTTCTGCCCTTCGGTCTCCATCTGCGTCCCCGGAGTGGGGGGTGGGCGCGGCGGGGACGGCGGGGGCCGTGTCCCTGCCTGGGAGCGGAGCGCCGGAGACCGGGCGCTCAGGGCGGAAGCTCCCGCACAAAGAGGGCAGCGTCCCGCACATGGATCGAATTAAAGTCCCCGGCGGTGCCCCACGGTGACCTGGCCAGCCGCCCTGCTCCGCCGCCTGAGGGAGGGGGCCGAGTTTCTGGAGCTCCTGGAGCTCCGGGTGCCTTTCCCCAGCCAGGGTCCCTGGGGGAATAGGGGCCCGGGGCTGCCCCTCTCGGGGCCTCAGATGCCCCTCCGGCTGGGGAGGCGTGGGGTTGGACGGTCCCCAGGGCGTGTGCCTGGGGCGATCGTGGCGTGGGGCCCCTCCAGCCCAGATCTGAGAATCCCCGGAAGAGACTGGGCAGCTCCCGGATCCCTGCTTCTAATAATGGGAAAGCTGTGCTCCCAGGGCGCCGCCTCCTCGGGCGGAATGACCAGCTGTCTTCTCGGTGCACCGATCAAGTGCCAAGCGCTCCCTCTCCTTGTGTCCTCTCTGCTGCCCTTCAGGACAGACTCATATTCTCACTTTTTAAGTAAAACCAGGCCCAGAGAGGTGGGGTGACTGCTCAGGGTCACTCATCGGGAAAGAGGTGGGGCGCAGGCGACCCAGCTCTGTGCCTCTCCCTTTCCCCGGAGTGGGAGGAGGAGGGAATCCCTGTCTGTGGCTGCGGGACCTTGTGGGAGGGGTTGGGGTCCATCTCCCCGCTTCCAGCAAAGTTCACTTCTGGATCCGACATAGCCTGCTTTATCAAGGTATTAAAGAACAAAGCTCAGAGGTGGTTTGGAGCGGGATGAGGAGTAGGAAGGGGCGGGGCGGCCCTCCCTCTCAGTCAGCTCTTCCCCGCCCCTGGGCTCCAGCCTACAGCCCGCCCGGTGGCTGGCTGGGTCTCAGCCTCCTTCCTTCCTCTTGACAGGAAATGGCTTTCCTTCCCTTTGTTCCCACTTTCTCTGCGTTCCCAACTGACGCTCTGATTCGCCCTTTGGAGGGAAGAGCAGTCGGGCTGGGAGGCTGCCCGCAGGTGACTTTCTCACCCTACCCCTCCAGGGTGACCTCGGGGCAGGAGACCTGAGGCAGGCGCAGGCTCCATTTCCTGGATGGGACTTGACAGCTCTTTTAAAGCCCCCAGTTTAGCTCCTTTCTGTGGGACCTGAGGCCCCTGCAGTGGAGCTTTGGGAGCGTTTTTTGTGTGTGGGGGAATCCACAGCTGTGAACATCTGGCCTCAGCGCTGGACGTTTTCCGAGAAAGCAGGCAGATCTGATTTCCCGGATGGGGGAGGAGGTGGAGGCGGCGTCCTGAAGGTCCACAGCAGCCTCTGGGGACCAGCCTAGAGTGTGCTGACCACAAGCTACCCAGTCTGGATTGGGCCATTCTGGGTTGAGAACAGGCTTGTGAATTTGGGCCTGGTGCCATCTCAGGTCCTAGGACACCCCTGGACTTCCAGGCTGGATGCTGCTCTGTTAGAATTCCCGTCTCCTGCAGGTCCCCTGTGAGGTTGACTGGAGCTTCACATGGTGAGTCTGGGAATTGGGGGCATAATGGACCTTTCTTCCAACTGCCTTGAGAATCAGGTGAGTTTTGAATCACATGGCTCTCTCATGGTGGTTGGCACCTGGTAAGTGCCACTGTGGTCTATTCTTTACATTTCAGATGCACTCTGAAAACCAATTAGAAAACTAGATTTTTTTTTTCCAGTACTGGGGACTGAATCTAGGGGCATTCTACCACTGAGCTACATCCCTAGCACTTTTCCTTTTTATTTTGAAGCAGGGTCTCACTAAGTTGCTGAGGCTGACCTCCAACTTGTGATCCTCCTGCCTTAGCCTCCCAAGTCACTGGGATTGCCGCATGTGTTGTAGTGTTGGGCAAAAGTAGATTCTTAAATTCATAACAAAACATAAAACTAAAGACTAAGGCAGCTTCTGTAAGCATACATACTTCCAAAATCACCTCCAAAACAAGAAACAAAAGGAGGCACTTTTAAGGAACTTTTTTTTTTTTTGGTACCGGGGATTGAACTCAGGGGCACTCGACCCCTGAGCCACATCCCCAGCCCTATTTTGTGTTTTATGTAGAGACAGGGTCTCACTGAGTTGCTTAGCGCCTCGCCATTGCTGAGGCTGGCTTTGAACTCGCGATTCTCCTGTCTCAGCCTCCCTAAGTGCTGGGATTACCAGCGTGAGCCACCGCGCCCGGCTTAAGGAACTTTTTTTAAAAAAGATTTTTTAAACTATTTTTTTAGGTGTAGATGGACACAGTATCTTTATTTACTTTTATGTGGTTCTGAGGATCAAACCCAGTGACTCACACCTGCAAGGCATACGCTGTACCACTGAGCTACAGCCACAGCCCTTAAAGAACTTTTACAGCTCTTTCCTGTTATATTGATTTCTTATTTAGAGCCGATTATCATTATTATTATCATTTTGGTAACCAGTAACCAGTAACTCAGGGGCACTTAACCACTGAGCCACATCCTCAGCCCTTTTTATTTTTATTTTTTGAGACAGGGTCTTGCTAAGTTGCTTAGAGCCTCAGCGACTGGCTTTGAACTTATGGTCTTCCTGCCTCAGCCTCCCAAGTCACTGGGATTACAGAGGTGCACCACCATACCCAGCACCAGACAGATATTTCATCATCAGACTAAGCATCTGTATTTTTAGCCAGACATAAACCAGGAATTTGGGAGCACATGCTGCCATTGTTATTCTCCATCAGCCACCAAGAGCCCATGGTGACCGGTGCACTTGATACAGAGGGAGGGTTGTGAGCGGCCACTCAGGCTCCAAATCCACCGCCAAGGTCCCTCAGGCTCTTCACCTCCCGCCTGCTCAGCCCACGTCTCAAGGTTCATGATCTGTTTACTCTCCTCTCCATGTACCAAGGCTGGACTTCAGGGTCATCCAAGGTGGCCCAGACAGAAAGAGCTATAGAGATAAAGGGCACATTTTTAGCACTGGGCACCATTGCTGGGTGAGGACTGCCAACTCACCCCAGCTGTGGCCCCACCTCAGCCTGGGCCCCAGAGCTGCTGTCTGCAGGAACAGCCTGGGCGATGGAGGATGCCTTCTCCTGAGATGGGTGCTGCCCCCTCCCGGGTCAGCACTGTGCACCTGTGCTGGGAACCACTCGGGCGCAGTGCAGGCAGTGCAGGACAGGTGATGTTGCTTGGGGGTCAGACACATTGATGGGGAGCTGGCAGTGTGTCTGTGGGGGCCATCAGTGTCCTGAGAAAGCAGACAGCTGCCTCGGGTGAGGCCAAACTCTAGGGAGGCCCGTGGAGGAGGTGTGGCTAGAGCTGGCCTCTAAGGGATAGCGGATATTCACCCCGGGGTGGGGGAGCAGGAGAAGAAAAGCAAACGGTAAAACCATCCAAGGCAGGTGAGAGAGGAAGACCTAGAGAGGTTGGTTACAATCAGATAAGTGCTTTGGAAGGATCAGGGTGAGGAGGTGGGACTGGAAACCACCCAGCTGTTTACCCCCACACTGCTGGGTCCTGTGCAGTGGCTATGTGATTTTGGAGATGGGGCAGGAAGAGACTTTAGCAACAGAAGGCAAGGGGGAAAGGATGACTGGCTTGTGGGCAGAGTAGAACAGAATAGCATGGCCAAGTGCATGGGCTCTGTGTTCAAATGCTGACTCTACCACTGTGTGACCCTAGACGAGTGACATGACCTCTCTGAATTTCTTCACTTGTGAGAAGGGGTAATCATGGTGCCTTCCCCTCTGGCGGCGTTCTGAGGATTTCTGAATTCCTAAGCATCAAGTGCCCAGGGCAGTGTGGGCACAAAGTAGGTCTTGGTAAAAGGTGTCTTTGATTTGTCTTTCTGTCCCCTCTGTCTCTGGGAACCCAGCCCTGCCTGCTCGGCTCCTGTTCTTTGCCTGCACAGGGCAGCTGGCCTGACAACCTCTGAGCATTTTGACTCTCCCAGGAGAATTGGGATCCCAGGTAGGTGAGGGAGGTGACTTGGGGTGTGGCTCCATGGGCAGGCGCCAGGCCCGGGTATCGGCTGCACTGGGGCTGGGCACTGGAGCAGCTGTCCTTCCTCTTGCCTCTGAGGAAAGGGAAAGTAATCACTGTGGAGAGCACAGGGGTGCCCTTTGCTCCCCAGGTGTGCAGGCTTGCAGGGAGGGGCAGTCCAGGCATTTGGGTCCCACACCTGTGGCAAGTCACCTGGTGGACTCCTGCCCCGCCCCCTCTTGGCTGGACTGGGTGCTGGGTGGGTCTCCAGCATGGTGGGATGACCTCCCCTTCATGCAGGGAGAAGGGAGACTCCGTGCCCCTGCCTTCTCCTTGACAGGTGTGTGTCCTGCCAGACCCTGAGCCACACTCTGCCCCCAGCCCCAGCAGGAGCCGAAGCAATGGCCTCCCAGCCTGAGAAGAGGGTGGCCTCCTCTGTGTTCATCACCCTGGCGCCCCCGCGCCGCGATGTGGCTGTGACTGAGGAAGTGAGGCGGGCAGCCTGTGAGTCCCGGCGTGGCCGTCCCCGGGAGTCTCCTGCCTCCATGAAGCCCGCAGGGCCTGGCCCAGTGAGGAATCCCGGCCCCTGGGTGCCCTCTGGCAAGGCTGCAGCCCCTGTGCCAACTGTACCACCTCAGCTTTCCAACGGAGGTAAGACGGTCACTTTAAGGGGACCAGGGCAGAGACCCAGCACCCAGGTGGGGAGGAAGGAGAGGCTCTGAGTCACTCACTGAGTGCCCGCCAGGTGCCAGGCAGATTCTGGAACCCATCTGTGTGGGGGTGAGTCCTGACCCCATTTCTCAACTGTGTGATGTTGACAAGCCACTTAACCTCTCTGTGCCTCAGTTTCCTACTCGGTAAAATAGTAATAAAGAGCAGGGCCCAGTGGTGCACGCCTGTAATCCCAGCAGCTTGGGAGGCTGAGGCAGAAGGATTGCAGGTTCAGAGCCAGCCTCAGCAACAGCGAGGCGCTAAGCAACTCAGTGAGACCCTGTCTCTACATAAAACACAAAACAGGGCTGGGGATGTGGCTCTGTGGTCGAGTGCCCCTGAGTTCAATCCCTGGTGCCCCCAAAATAAATAAATATAAATGAAAAATGGCTGGGGATGTGGCTGAGTAGTTAAGCACTCCTGGGTTCAATCCCCCGTACCAAAAAAAGGAAGAAAAGGTGACAGGGAGCCTGTAGTCCTCTTTCCCTGTCACTCCCATGGAAAGTGTCAGCCGTTGGGTTGCTGGGAGTGAGGAAGGGTGATGCCCAGGGCCATGGACAAGGGGATCGCTCGCTGTCCTGCAGGGCACTACAGAACAGGGCAGGGGAGGCCAAGAGGCCAGCCTAGGAGGGCAGCCAGGCCCCTGGAGTCCCCCAGGTGCCTAGTCAGGTGTCCTGCTGCCCCAGAGCAAGACCGGGACAGCCCTGTCCATCCATCACCATGGAAACCAGCTGGCAAGACCAATAGCAAGTGCCAGTTACAGGATGCCAGGCAGTGGTCAGAAGTGCCACACATGGGCACAGGATGTCCACGTGACATGCTGTCTGTGTGGGTCCTCTACGCCAGCCTTTGCTTCTTGACCACACATTCCCAGGACACAGCCTGCTCCCTTGAGGAGAACCAGGGCCCCACTGACCAGACCACGCGTCAGGATGTGTGATCCAATGGAAAAAAAATTCCACGTCCCCTCTGAGTGGATGAGGTGCTCAGGAACTGTGGCTGAGGTGCCAGATGGCCCAGGCCATGGCCAAGGGGACCCCGGGAGTGCACAACAAAAACAGACTGTTGAGAGGGGGTGGCCTGGCGGTCACCCGTCTGTGTCGCTGGTGGCCATTTTGCCAACTTAGTGCCCTCAAGCAGAGCATGGGGGATCTTGGAGGAAAGTTCTAGATGAGCAGCTCAGTTCTGAGTCTGGGGTGCCCACACCTCGGGGTCCTGGGGACAAGGCCATCTCCATAGCAGGCTGCCATCTGCTGCCTCCGCCTGTCCCTCAGGCGTCCACCAGACCCCCACGCCTACTGCGAGATACACATTTGCCCAGAGGCACGGCCTGGTTCTCACAGACAAGCTGCTTTTGTTCTTCTTGGCTTCTCTTTTATTTTTTTATTTTTTTTTTAAATATTTTTTTAGTTGTAGATGGACACAATGTCTTTATTTTATTGCTTTGTATGTGGTGCTGGGGATCGAACCCAGGGCCTCAGGCATGCGAGGCAAGCGCTCTACCACTGAGCTACAATCCCAGCCCCTTGGCTTCTCTTTTAAAACCTGCTCTCCCTCCTCCTGCCTTTGGCCACTGGACAGAATCCCCTTCCTAGCCACCTGTGGCCCTGCATTCCTGCCCACCCTCCTTAGCAGTGGTCCTGGAAACCCAAGGTGGGGCCTGGGAGAGGCCACAGTTCTTTGCTGCCTCTGAACTGGGTCGTGACTCATGAGCTCATCCAGAGCCGAATTCCCACACTCCATCAGCCCGTCACCCCAGGGCTTGTTCCAACACAGCTGGGCCTGCCCAGGGTGCTTCTGGTCCAGCTGGGCTGCGGAAGGAAGGATCTGCATTTCTTGGGTCATGCTGATGCTTTGGCCTGCAGACCATATTTTGTGAACTTTTTTTGAGATAGGGTCTGTGTTGCCCAGGTTGTTCTCAAACTCCTGAGGTCTACCGCCATGTATAACTAATTAGAACAGCAAAAAAAACAAACCTCCTGAGCTCAAGTGATCTTTGGTCCCCAACATCACAACTTCTTTTTTTTATTTTTTTGGTACTGGGGATTGAACTCAGGGGCACTCAACCACTGAGCCACATCCCCAGCCCTATTTTGTGTTTTATGTAGAGACAGGGTCTCCCTGAGTTGCTTAGCGCCTCGCCGTTGCTGAGGCTGGCTTTGAACTCGCGATTCTCCTGTCTCAGCCTCCCTAAGTGCTGGGACTACAGGCTTGTGCCACCGCGCCTGGCTTATTTTTTGTGTTTTATTTAGAGACAGGGTCTCACTGAGTTGCTTAATGCCTTGCTGTTGCTGAGGCTGGCTTTGAACTCGCAATCTTCCTGTCTCAGCCTCCCAAAGTGCTGGGATTACAGGCGTGTGCCACCGTGCCCGCCTCTGAGGCTGGCTTTGAACTCACAATCCTCCTGCCTCAACCTCCCAAGTCTCTGCAATTATAGGCAAGCACTACCAAGCCTGGCACAACATTTTGTTTTGGTACCGGGGATTGAACTCAGAGCCACATCCCCAGACGTATTTTGTGTTTTATTTAGAGACAGGGTCTCACTGAGTTGCTTAGCGCCTCACCGTTGCTGAGGCTGGCTTTGAACTCGCGATTCTCCAGTCTCAGCCTCCCAAAGTGCTGGGATTACAGGCGTGCACCACCGCCCCCAGCAACATTAGTGGTTCTCAAAGTGTGGTCCTCTGAGGACCAGTCTTTTCTTTGGCAGGGAACTTACCAGAAATGCAAATTCCTGGAGCCTGCCCCAACCCTGCTGAGTCAGGAATGGGGGTGGGGAAGCCGACCAGTTTAGACAAGCCCCCAGGTGTTCCTGATGGATGCTCAGGTGTATAGCACACCGTTCCCCTCCTTAAGGTCCCTTCAGCCCCGGGAAGTGGTGTCAGTTTCTATCCTGTAGCTAAGAAACCTGAAGTCCAGGGGGTGCCCAGGGAATTGTCTGGGAATGGGACTAGGCCTAGGTCTTTACGCTCCAGGGCTTCTGGAATTTTCCATTTGCTTTCCATGGGTGTCTTGCATAGGCTGAGTTCACAGGACCCTGGCCTAACTTATGGCCAGTGACAGGAGGTGGACAGAATGTCCCCCACTTCCCTTTCTCACGGACCTCCATTACAGTGCTCGCCCTGGACAGAGGGGTCTCATGGGCATGATACAGCTCCTCTACGGCTTCCCTCCTGACCTCCTCCAGGGGAGCTGGCGAGCCCCAGCCCTTACTCCACCTCCGGAGCACCCAGATGTCTGTGGCCACTGACAAGCCCTTAGGATTGAGGGCCACTCCACGGGGCTCACCCTGTCCCCTGCCTCTGTCAACCTTGGATTTCAGGAGCAGCTATGCTAATAACAGAAATGACTTAGTACCAGAGTGATTGTGTGTGTGTGTGTGTGTGTGTGTGTGTATGTGTGTTCAGACGTACATGGAAGTGGGGACAACAGTACCAGGAGCCCCAAGTACCCATATTGATTCAACTGTTCTCAAGATTTGGCCACGTCTGTTTATTCCTTTTCTTCTTTTTCCTTTTTGTGGAATATTTTATTTTCCTCTAGTGCTGGGGCTCAAACCCAGGGCCTCTTATCTGCCGAGCACACCCCTGTGAAATATTTTAAAGGACACCCCCCCAATTGTGGCATTTCATGCATTTATTAGGTTGCATCTCTAAATGTAGCCATTTGCTTACATAACCACAATGCCAGACACCGCCTAGTCAATTTAAGAAAATGCCTTATGATGATCTAACATTCTGTTCATAATTAAATTCCCCTGATTGTCATGAAAATGCCTTCTCGCTGTAGCAGGATAAATGGATTATGCAATGTCTAGTCTTTTTTTTTTTTTTTTTTTTTGGTACCAGGAATTGAACCCAGGGGCACTGAACCACTGAGCCACATCTCCAGTCCCTTTTTAAAATTTTTAAATTTTGAGTCTCACTAAATTGCTGAGGCTGGTCTCCAACTTGCAATCCTCCTACCTCAGCCTCTGGAGCCTCTGGGATTATAGGCGTGCACCACTGGGTCACATTGTTTTTTGTTTGCTTCTGTTTTTCACATTCTTTTCTTGCAGCACGTCTCAGTGTGGTCTAGCCGCAGGTCAAGTGCTCCCTAGCCACACGTGGCTGGAGGCTGCTGTATCGGACAATGCAAACAGATTTATTCTGTGTGGTCATTTTTCTCTGCAGTCTCAGTTCTAGGGAAGTGCCCCCTTCTTCCTCAGGCTGTCAACTTGTTGCAGAAATAGGAACCATGTCTGTACAATGTCCTAATTCTCCTGTTGAATTTGTTCCTTTGTGCCTTGTGGTCCCATTCAGCTTACTGCTCTGTGTCCCAAATGTATTATAAACGGAAGTCAACTAATTTTATAATAACAAATCAAGGGTTGTTTTTTGGGGGTATTTTGGGTAGGAACATTTCATGGAGGTACCCACAGCTTCCTATAGTGTCGCATGAGTCTTGAGACCCCAGTGTCTGCCAAGGTAACTGCTCGGTTCAGATGATGACCAGGGGAGCTCCCTGGAAAGCTCATCAGCTGGGTCCTGTTCACCCCTGAAATCTCAGTGACTTAGGAGGCTGAGGCAGGAGGATCGCAATTTTGAGGCCAGACACAGCAATTTAGCAAGACCCTGTCTCAAAATAATAAATAAATAAGAAGGTCTGGGGGTGTAGTTCCATGGTAAAGCACCCCTGGGTTCAGTTTCCAGTACCAAAAAAAAAAAAAAGTTCCCCATCAGCTCTCCATGTGAATGCTTTCAGCACCCCACAATCATTACTGGAATCTTCTGTAGTCAGGGGAGCGGTTCCTGTGTTTGGGCCACAGCTGTGTCACATGCTTCTTCAGCACCTCGTGGCAGCCCCACCCTCAAAGTGTCTGATGCTGCCGACCAGCGCAGGTGGGGAAGTTGCACTTTGACAAGCTCCCAGGTGACTGTGATGCCAGTCTCTGTGAGTTTTGAGAACCATGCCTGAGGGGCTGTTAGGCTTGTGTCCCCGGGAGGGCCTCCAGCAGGCTCCCCAGATGCTCTGGCTCTGCTTGGGGCAGGGCTCCAGGGAAGGCTCTCCCAGCTGCTGTCTGCTGGGCCCTGGTCCATTCCACTCACTTCCCCTGTCACATCCTCAAGACCAGCAATTTAAGACTCGGAGAGATGGTGTTTTTTGCCTAAGGACCCCACAGCAAGCCAGATGGAACCCAGGTCTGGGTGACCCTGGACCTGGGCCTGTGACCACCTGCTCTTCTGCCTCTGGATCAGTAGACGCCTCCTCTGTCCCCCTGTGGCACTCTGGCCAACCCTTCCCTCCTTGTGGTTTCAGGATGCTGTCCCCCTCCTCCTGTCCCAGATGGCGAGGACACACTTGGCGACCTGGACCTCCTCCCACCGCCCCCGCCACCCCCTCCTGCGTGCCTGCTGCCTCCTGATGAGGTGCCCCCAAGGGGGACCTCGCTCATTTCAGACTTGGAGCAGCTGCACCTGCCGCCACCCCCACCCCTGCCACAGGTACTGAAGCTTTGGTCCTCTGGGTGGGAATTGGGGGTGCCTGGGTTTTCTGGGCCTTTACAGAATTATTAGGAGCCTGGAGGTGGTTTGGCCCCTTCTCCTTGAAGCCAGTCGCTCTTCAAAACTCTTTGAAGTCCAAGTGTCCTAGGGAACCTGTTTCTGGGAGGTTCTATGGAAATGGGAGTAGCTTTGCCTGGTGGAGGGGGGCCCAGGACAAGGAGTGGGGAGACCCGGGCTCCAGCCACCACCAGCGCCCTGCTGCTTGCCTGAGATGGCCTACCTCTAGGGCCTCAGTGTCCTCCTGTGTGCAGTGGGGCCAGGTGAGGAGCAGAGCTGGGAGGGTCTGCGGAGACCCTGCTGGATGACTTCTCATCTGTGTCCCCACAGGCTCTGGCAGAGGGCCCTTCAGTCCAGCCTCGGCCTGGTCACCTCAGACCCTCAGAGGAGGAGCTGCCTCCTCCCCCTGAAGAGCCTGTCAGCTTCCCGGAGAGAGAGACTTCCACAGGTATGGTCACAGGCTGGTCCCCAGGGACCAGCACCCCCACCACACCTCCCGGGCTGACCTGACAGCCATGGGCTTAATAGTTGAGCATCGATTTAGTTTTTATTGCCGTGACCTGTTTTCTTCATAATTAAAATTCTTTTTTTTTTTTTTTTTTTTTTTGGTGCTGAGGATTGAACTCAGGGGCACTCGACCACTGAGCCACATCCCCAGCCCTATTTTGTGTTTTATGTAGAGACAGGGTCTCACTGAGTTGCTTAGTGCCTCACCATTGCTGAGGCTGGCTTTGAACTCGCGATCCTCCTATCTCAGCCTCCCAAAGTGCTAGGATTATAGGCGTGAGCCACTGCGCCCAGCTCATAATTAAAATTTTTAACTATTAATCCACACAGTTTGCTGTGATAGCAAAAGTGCTAACTTTTTCTTACTTTTTCATCTTTTTCTTTTTGGCACTGGGGATTGAACTCAGGGGTGCTTTACTACTGAGCTACATCCCCAGCCCTTTTTATTTTATTTTTTTATTTTGAGACAGGGTCTCACTAGGTTGTGGAGGCTGGCCTTGAACTTACTATCCTCCTAACTCAGCCCCCTGGGATTATAGGTGTGTGGGGGTGGCCTGTTGCTGGATGCTTAGGTGGTTTCTTGCTGAGATGAGTCACCTTGCATTTAAATAGGTCATTTTGCCCATGCACACATTTTTCTGAGATACATTCCTGGAAGAGGAAATGCTGTGGTTAAGGGTAGGTGGGATTGTAATTGGGGTACTTTTGCTGAATTGCCCTCTTAGTCATCCTGACCTGCCCTCCCACCCACCCTGGCTGGCTGCAGGAAGTGCCTGCCACCTGAAGCC